>CAUYRB010041519.1:0-28880 GCA_963574695.1 Propithecus perrieri
CCCCCCCCCCCCCCCCCCCCCCCCCCCCCCCCCCCCCCCCCCCCCCCCCCCCCCCCCCCCCCCCCCCCCCCCCCCCGCCCCCCCCCCCGCCAAGGGCCCCCACAGCTGCAGCCGGGCCACACTGACGGATCCCGTTTTCCCTGGGAGCGACCGCGGCTACAGAGACAAGTTCACGGGACGGTTGGTTCCTCGAGAGAGGTGGCTCCAAACGCCTAATTCCGGTGGATCTTCACAGACGCACGAGCAGCGGACGTGTTCCAGGAAAGGAACACAGGACTCTAGCGGAGGCTCCATGGTTTTACAGGAAAGGCTGGGAAAAGAGCGTGCCGGACCCACCCGGGCCCACAGAATGTCGTGTCCTGGGGTCATGTGGCCAGGGACCACCAGGCACGGCCCTGCCGGTGGGAAGCAAGGGAGGGTGGGTCCCGCCTCTGGGACCAGCTCTGTGGGGCAGGCCGCCCAGTCTGCAGGGGCCTGCTCAGCCCTGGGGGTGGGTGGGCCAGGGCCGAAGGCCGGACAGGAAGGTCCGGGAGGGACGTCATCCTCCCTTTGCCCCTCCCCCCCATCACTCTCTCGCTCCCTCTCTCTCCCCTTCTGGGAGCCGTGGGGCCCCGAGTACAGAGAGCTGGGTCGGCCTGTTGTGTCCGGTCCTGTCTGGGGAGAGCTCTGTGACCCTATTTCCATCCCTGGAGGCCCCACGCCTGCTCCTGCACAGCCGGACACTGGCAGCGGGCACAGCGCCCACCGGCCCCGCATCTGACCCAGGGTGGCCTTTCCTTTGCTCTGCGGGGGCTGCAGCAGGGCTAGGGCCCCGAAGGGGGCAGGGGCAGTGCCTGACTCGTTGGGCACCGAAGCGGTGTCCACATGGCCGCTCTGCAGCACGAGGGCCGGGAGACCCCACATGCCAGGCTGCCTCCTCCCGCCACGTCGGGGAGCGCGGGAGGCAGGGGGAGGTTGCCGTGGGTGACAGTGGCAGGTGGCCCTTCACTCACTGCAGGGACGTCCTTCACTGCAGCTAAAGGCAAGTGCAGCGCTCCCCGGTCGGGTCTGGGCACCTGCCCGGTCCCAGCTCCCTGGCGCTGACCGGACCTGGGCAGCCCCTGGCCACTGGGGGTGACGCCCGCTGACCCGCAGGCCCGCCGTCCGCCAAATCCTCTTAGGCCACGAGGACCTTCTGTGCTCACAATCCAGCTATTGATTATCTATTGATCTTTGGAATAAGTGCTCGGCGCCCGTGGTCAGTTGCACCGGGCCAGGCCAGGAAGTCCGTTGACGACCTCCGGGCTGCTGGTTCCTGGACCAGTGGGCGGGCTGGGCGTGCGGCTGTGTGTGCAGAGACAGCTCGGCACCAGAGGGCGCCGTCAGCACGACTGCAGCCGAGCTGGAGACCAGGGACGGAGCCAGGACAGGCACCTGCCTCATCTCCGAGCTGCCTCCGTCTCCGCACTGCCCGTCTCCTGGCCTGAGACCCGCTGGGAGTCGTCAGTGAGAGTCTCGTTATACGCAGGGCCTGGTCTTCAGTCGTCCTCCCAGTGCTTGGCCTGTTTGTCACACCCCGCCCCGTCCTACCGCAGAGGCTGGCCTTCGTGAGTCCCGCCCGCAGAAGGCGGGTCAGGGTGCAGGCACCCCGGGGAGAAGACACCGGTGGGAGAGGGGCCCAGAGGGTGCAGGTGACTCTGCTAACCTCGTCACCCCCACACCCACACTTCGCATGTGAACACGCTCACATACGTGCACGCACACAGGCACACACGTGCACAGACACGTGCACTCATGTACACTTGCGCGGCCACACGTGAGCATAGATGATGCACATACATGCACACACATGCACAGGTGCACACACAGGCGCGGGCGTGCTCCCTCCCTCCCTCCGGGCACAGACGCTCCGCCCGGAGGATGGGGCTCTGGTGGAGACAGACTGAGCCTGAGTCGGGGAAGCCCCAGCTCTTCCCGGGGCCTGAGGAAGGAAGATGGGGAAACAGACCTGGCTCCCTTGCGCACCGCCCAGCCGCTATCGGAGCACCCCATGGAGGGTGAGAAGCTGACTGCGTAGCCACACCCCAGGTCGACATGGAGGGGCAGAGACAGGACTCCCCCGATCCCAGGGCCTCTACGTCCCAGCCTGCGATCACTCCACTCCTCGGCCTGGGCCGGACGGCGTGGCATTTTGAACTACTGCAGCCTCTCGTCTAGTGTGGGAGAATATTAACACCAGGTGTGTGTATGTCACCAAAAAGCAAGGAAGGAAGACCCAGGTGCAGCGGTTCACACCTGTGATCCCCGCACTTTGGAAGCCTACGGCAGGAGGATCACCTGAGGCCGGGAGCTTGGGTCTACCCTGGGCAACACGGCAAGACCCCATCTCTACAAAAATTTCTTAAATTAGTGGGACGTGGCAGAGCGCACCTGTGGTCCCAGCTCCTCGGGAGGCTGAGGCAGGAGGATAGTTTGAGCCCAGAAGTCCAAGGCTGCAATGAGCTGCGATGACGTCGCTGCACTCCAGCCCGAGAGACAAAGCAAGACCTGTCTCAAAAAAAAAAAAAAAAAAATTAAAGGGAGGGAGGGAAGGAGAAAGGCAGGAAAAGAAAGAAAGAAAGAAAAACTCTTTGATATTAGTGCCTGTTAAAAAATATTTCATTATATTCTAAAACAGTGAACAAGCAACGTAGACACATTCCAAGCACCAAACAGTGGGGAGAACATTGAAGGGAACGCCCCGAGTCCCACCTGTCTGGTCCCAGCATCAGCCACGGAGGAGGGTCCACTCATCCTCCCCGGATCTGTGGGAACACGCCCTAACATGCGTGTTTGCGCAAATGCCCTCACGCTCTGGCCTCTCCCACCCTGTGCACGACTAGGTCACACCAGGCGACAGGTGTGTGTGGCGTGTTCATGCGGCAGGTTGGGGGTGCAAGGAGGGCAGAGAGAGCCGATGGCCTGGGGTGGTCCCTACCGCGTGGTCCGGCACAGCCTTGCAGCTCTGTGGACCGATTACACGGTAATTCACACGCTTGCCGGACAAAACTCCTCAATGTGATGCCAGATTTGATCTGAATAATTTTATTCAGAATGACTGTATCAGTATCACCTCAAAATTACTTAGAATTTTTGTGTCTGCATCACAAAGGAAGCTACTCTAGCTTTTCTTGCGGTCTCGTCTTGGACTTGTGGTGCCAAGGTGAGGCAGGTGCTGTACACGGACCGTCACCTGCATTGCTGTGGCCATGCGGGCTCTTAGACGGGAAAGCCAGCTGGGAGGCCAGTTTATTTCATGTACTCAGGTCAATGTCACTCTGGGGAAATAGAAAGTTTTGGATGCATTTCCAAAAAAAAATGGTTTACATTTTTACAAAAAGGGCACCTTTGATATTAGAAGTGACCCAGGGTTTTGCTAAAATAAATTTCTCATTTGATACCAGGCAACTTCCAAGACTTACTGTGCAAAATTACACCTGTGCTCCAAGGTGAACAGGTAAAGAGAAATTAGGGCTTTTACTTAACGGCCAGAGCTGTCATCTGTGTGAGGTTACTCGGAAAAGCGTTGCACAGCCCTGCCTGTCCCCATAACCCCATCTAGGCCCGCCCTCCCTTGTTTCTGGGTGATGGAATTGGGGCCATTTGTATTTTCTTTTGTCTACTTCTATGTGTATTCTAAAATCCCAGGGTGCATTTATTAATTTCATAATTAGAACAAGAGAAAAATGTCACATGTCCTAACTTTTGAGGTCTTGGAAGAAGGAGTCGTCCGGGCCCAGGCAGCGTCCTGGCGACTTTGGGGTATCGAGGACCAGGAGGAGAACAGACCTCAGAGCACTGACCTCAGGTCAAGGCCAGCCACACCCCAGCTCCTCCCACCCTCGCCCCCTGCGTCCTGTGTGTTCTCTGCCAAGTCCTGCACTCCAATGTGGGCCGCCTTCCCCCTCAGCCCTGCCCCCACTGCCTGGCCCAGGACACTGGGGCTCTCCTGCTTCAGCCCCCCCAACCCACCCCATGCTCTGCCCGAGGCCCTTCCCATCCTCCACTCAGCTCCAGGGAGCTGCGGGCCTGTGCCCCGTGGAGACGCTTCCTCCGGGCTTCCCGCTAACCCTGGAAGCCCCCGCCCCGGGGCTCAGGGGTAGTCCGGGCAGAGTTCCTCTCCTCCCTTCTCCGCAGCAGGGTAAACACCGCCAAACAGTTAATATCTTACAGTATTTTGTCCAATTTTCTTCTATGTATACAACCTTCAGAATAAGGTTGGAATAAAATCGTCGACATAGTTTAATAATTTCCCACTTAGCATTGCTGTAGCATGAACGTTCTCCCAAGCTACCGGAAGTCCCTCAAAAAACACCACAGGTAAAGTGGCCAAATACTACTGGCACTGAATTTGCCAAAGTCTATTGCACCGCCTGCGTGAGGTTTGAAAGACAGACAATTAAGTCCTTTCTTCCTTTATTTTCACTGATATAAAAAATGCTGCAAAAGGACCATCAGGCGCCGTGTGGCGGTTGTCACCTGCCCGTTCACGCCTCCGCGTGAATCGAGGCTCGGTGAACTCGCTCTGCAGGAGCCGGACAGAGAACACTTCAGGCTTCGTGGGGGAGAAGGGGGCTGAAACACCCTTTGCTATGCGCAGGTGACCAGCCCCAAGGGGCCTTTGCAGCGGAGCAGCCGTCCCATCACTGCCCTCAGCCACGCTCTGTGGCCCCACGTGGCCGTGAAACGTCGCACACCTGTGGTCAGGTGTGGGTAGCCCGTCCCTGCCCAGCGTGACGTCCGCAGACCAGCGTCTGTGGCCAGCGTCCCCTCATTTCCTTTTGTTGAGACACTCACACTCTCTCTGCTGTGCGGAGGTGCGTCCGGGCGCCGTCCTCACCCTCGGCCCTAACAAACTCCCTGTAGTAACTTTGCCTCAGTTTCCTCCTTCTAGGTCGGCACGGCCAGCACGGTCTCTGTCACTGATACATCCTGATTTGTCTGTCGTCTTCACGACCCTTTACTAATATAAAAACCCTTCTCAGCTCTTGGCCGTACAAACCCAGGCCACAGGCGGGATTTGACTACTTGTCACAGGTTGTCACCCTAAAGGTAGCATTGCTAGGAAGGCCAAACGTTAAGCCTTTGATACTATTGCCAACTTCCTCTCCAGAAAAAAATTACACTAATTTATGCTTTCACTAGCGGTATCGCTGCGTATCTGCCAACGCTGACTACTATTTTTAAATGAGTTGCTGAATTCACGGGCAGAAGCCAAAGTGCATCTTGGATGTTCCTTGACCACCCGGTTCTGTTCCCGCGTCCAGCCTGAGTTGAGCGCGGGCTGAACACGCAGGAAGAGTCCCGCGCACCGAGAGGTCGGTCTCCCTCGCGGTCAGCACGGGGCGTCTCAGGTCTTCGCTGGGTCCTGTCTGCTTTGTCATGGTGGTTTTGAAGTGAGGACGGTTTTAATGTCTTTGTGATTAAACCTAAACTTTAAAAAGTGTTATTGATACATAATATTTGTACATGTGTACAGGGCACAGGTGGTATTTGGGTAGCAGGCATGCGTGTGTGCTGACCCCATCAGGGCCGTCAGCATATCTGTCACCACGAACATTGATCATTTATTTGTGTTGGGAACATTCCAATTCTTCTCTTCCAGATATTTTGAAATGTACGGTAAATTATCGTTAACTCTAGTCGCCCTACAGCGCCACAGAACGCCAGAACCTAGTCCTTCTGCCTCGGTGCGTGTCTGTGCCCCGACCAACCTCTCTTCCTCCCGCCCCCACCCCCTCTGGCACTGCACCCACTCTCCACCCCCACGAGACCCACGCGGGAGTGAGAGCACGTGGGGGTTGTCGTTCTGTGCGTGGCTGCTTCACCGGAAACGATGCCCTGCGGCTCCATCCACGCTGCTGCAAAGGACGGGATTTCTCCCATTTGTGGCCGAGTCATCCTCCACTCTGTGCAGACATCACGCCTTACGCCTTCGAGTGTCGATGGACACTTGGGTCGATTCCACACCTTAGCTGCTGTGACAGAGCCGTGGACGTGGGGTGCAGCTGCCCCTTCGACGCGCTGATTGCCCCTCCTTCGGATGAACGCCCGGTAGTGGGAGCTCTACTTTTAGCTTTCTGAGAACCTCCATGCGGGGTTCCCACTGGACCAATGTGATTCCCGCGGCAGCGCAGAAGGGAAGGGTGTTCCCCTTTCCCCACACCCTGCCGGCACTTGGCACTTTTCGTCTTTTTGATAACAGCCACCCTACCGGGTGAGAGGAAGCTCACTGTGGCTTCAACTTGCGTTTCCCTGACAACTAGTGATGCTGAGCCTTCTCTCCTGTACCTACCGGGACTAACATCCACGACACACAAGGAACTCAAACAACCCAACGGCAAAGAACCCAGATAATCCCATTGATGGTGGGCAGAGGATCCGAATGGACGTTCAGGGCAAGAAGACCCACAAATGGCCAGCAGGCACAGGAGAAATCTAAACACAGCAATACTACGTGTCTTTCCTGTTTTGCTCCCAGCAGTGGTTTTAGGGCCGTGCTCAGAGCCTCCTCTGGAAGCCGCTGTTGGGGATGGGGTCAGGATGGCCATGGGGCGCCCGAGTTAGCCACCACAGAAACCGTTCTCTGTGTTCAAAGCAAAGGGTTTCATGGGACAAACCCTTGCTGATCTAGAGCACACGGGCGTGTCTGCGGCGGCTGCACCTGCTCCCGGGGGCCCTGAGGGATGCACGGCGTCTACTTGGGGCTCCGCCGCGGGACGCCTGGGAAGGCCGGGTGCGGCCACCCAGCTGCTCCAGCGGCTCTCCCGGGGCCTGCGGAGGCTGGACCGAGCCAGGATTTGGGGAAGGGGGTCAGCGGGGTGGACCCAGCAGCACAGCGGTCCTGATGGGGAGAAAGCAGGGTGCTGGCACCGCTGGGTTCTGGCGGGACGCGTGAGGCTCCTCTGGTCCCTCGGGCAGATGGGCTGGGGGGCACCGGTGGACTAGAACTCACACCAGCCTGTTGGGTAGGGCTGCACGATGACCTTCAGTTTTAGTGTGATTCCTCACAAAATGCACCTTCAACCACATTTGCCAGAGGCGAACGGCCCTCTGACCCACACCCCCAGCGCTGGGCTGCACGAGACCTCAAGCGCTGCCTGGTGGGTGTGAAACAATCTCAGTTCTGTGTCCTTCCTTCCTGATCACTAGGGCTGCGCTTGTTCACGTGGCTGCCACCGCCCCCTCGTCCCTGGGACGCCTTCTCCTCACATGGCCGCCTCTTCCCGCCCTTTGCTCACACCTGAGACTCTCCTGCTCCTGCCAGCACACCTGCCACACCTGCCATGGCCCCGCACTCCACCCCCCGCACCTGCCGCGGCCCCGACCTCCACCCCCCACACCTGCCACCCCCCACACTCCACCCCCCGCACCCACCACCCCCCCCACGCACTCCACCCCCCACACCTGCCACCCCCACACTCCACCCCCCACATTCCACCCCCCACATCTGCCACCCCCTACGCTCCACCCCCCACACCCGCCACCCCCCTACTCCACCGCACGCTGGAGGGCCTTCTGCAGCCCTGCAGGTCCCTGCTGCTCCTCGGGGTGGGCCATCAGCTGCTCTGTGCGGCGAGAACATCGTTCACGATGTAACCGCAACAACGTAACCTCGCCGGCCGCAGCAGGGGCCAGGCTGAGGCGGGCTGGTGTTCCGGAACCCGCCGCTCCCCGCCCGCCCGCGCCCCTGGCGGCCACACGGTGGTGCTGTGCGCAGACTTTTCCGCAGCGTTTCACGTTGGCTCCCGGGAGTCTTCCCCAGAGACGGTTTCGAGCTGAGCTCGGCGAGCGCACGTTGAGCCCTGCGACGAGGAAAAGCGAGAAGAGGCAGCGCCCGCCACACGGGAGCCTGCTTCACGCCCCAAACGCCACCTCCAGCGTCTCGTTGCGACCCCACCAAAAATGGTGTCGGATGTGCATTTAGGGCGCGAAAGGATGCTCTGACACGTCATGGAGAGAAAACTGAAAGCTCCTAAACAGCGGGAACAGCGGATCCCACTTAAAGATTTTGTTTGGGAACATCAAAAAACGGTAAAAGCTGGTACCTCCTGGAGCACCGTAAACCAATATGGATGAGTCCGTTTCCCTACTTCTGCACATGTGTGTGTAACGTCGACAAACCACTATGCTCTGAATGTCGCTGGAGACCAGAATGTCCCCTAAACACCTGGACACCCTGGATGGGCTGGGAGGACGTCCCCAGGGAATGTCTCCTCGCCAGGCCAGAGTCCAAAGTGGCCCACTGGGGGTGGGGGGACGGCCTCCCTCCCCGACGTCCCCTCCCCGACGTTCCCTCCCCAGGGTCCCCCCTCTGAGGAACGTCAGTGGAGGCCATCAGGTCTCAGGTCTGCCCCCCACTCCCGGTGACTCCCCAGGCCCTGACCCACGGCCCCGAGTCGCGGAGGAGCATCTTGACCGTGACAAGCCCCAGGTCCCGGCTCCTGAGCTGTGAGCAAGTCAGCTTTGCCCTGGGAGCCGTGAGAAAAGCCACCTGGGCCCCCACACCCCCGAGTCACTCTGGTGGTCTGCAGAGGCAGGTCCACGTGGCGTCCGGGGAGGCGGCGCCTCTGTCTGGGGCTGGAGCACCCGCCGCAGGTGCAAATGACACCGCCCCTCACCCCCGTGGACAGGGCCTCATCCCCCACCTGTCACCTGTCCCCGCAGCCCCTGAAAGAGGCGTGAGCTCGCACTGCCAAGCGGGCACCACCCAGGGACCGGGAGATGTGACGCCCCCTTCCCAGGCTTGGAGAAAGTTACCTGTGGGGACCTGGGTGCTGGGGTGGGGAGAGGCACAGTCCTCGGCCACCACAGTGTTACCTGGAAGCCCGGCTTCCCCGAGGCCCACTGGGCCCATGACCCTCCGCCCACAGCCTGCCTCCCACGGCCGACCCGAAGAGCCTCCTCCTGTTTTCGCACAACCTGTGCCCTGGCTGAACTGTGTCCCCTGTGTTGGAGCCCAACCGACCCATACTGTGCGCGAGAGCCACATGGAGACGGGGCTGGCAGGTGCAGTCGGTCCAGCCATCCGGACCACAGGCCGCCGGGAAGCCGCTGCCCCCAGGGTAGCCCTGCCTGCACCTGGGCCTCTTCCGGCCTCTGCTCCAGGCTGCGGAGCCGCCCGGCCTGGCTTCGCCCGGCACACGCAGGGCAGGTCCTCGCGGGAGCTGGGGCCGTGCGCCGCGGGGCCTGTCCACCCTCCGGAGCCTGTCCGGGCCGGGCCACCTTTCAGCACTCGGATTTCGGGTAAAAGCAGGTGAAGTTGGTGGAGCTGGGGGTCCAGGAATCCTCCCTGAAATCGAATACTCTGTTGAGTATTCCTTGGTTCCTGTCATAGTTTATTCTTCTATGCGAATTTTAGAAGCCTGGTTCTGTCGGACTTTTGATTAGGATTACAATGAAATTATAGACGCGACACATCACGTTTAAGAACGTGGTATTTCTCTCCAGTGACTGACCTATTTCCTTTGTCTTGGAATTCAGTTCTTCTGTTTCACTACTGCACAGAAAAAACACAACTGGAACTCTCTCGCACTGTCGGTGGGAGTGGTGGAAAGGGCGTATTCCCTGCCGAGTGTTAAGGAATATTGGAAACTATAGCAGAGAAAACGTGGAAATGTTGGCCACAGCCCAGGACAGTGGCTCGGTGCAGCTCCTGTGTGCTCGGGTGTGTGACGAGGGTGAGGGATGGCGCCCGTCGGGCAGCCGGGGCGGTTTACCGTGGGCCCTCTGCCTCGCGGGTCTGTGTGTCAGAAGCACAGATGTGCAGGAGGAAAGCCCCACCTGCGCGCCGGCCCGCCCGGTGCACGGGCCGGTCCAGGACCACGGCCACCCGGTGCTGCTGCCCCACGCTCCGCCTGGACGGCGCAAGACAGTCTGGCAGCCGGTTGGCGTGAGAGCGTGTGCGGGGGAAGGAGAGGAGGAAGTGCGCTAACTGCTGATTTCTGAGGAACTGTGGCACTTCCATGCTCTGCAGAAAATGGGGATGAAGCTCACAAAACTGGGAGGAGGCTGCCCGGCCTTCCTGCCTGCTCCACGGCTGGGCAGAGGCCCCGACGGGCACACGCCGTCCAGCTGTGCGTGTGAGAGCGTGTGCCAAGCACAGCCTCATCAGCCGTCTGTCTTTTGACGCACAGGCAACTTGTCTGAGCGAAGACACTGACTCAGCTCAGCAAGCAACGCAGTCGGTCGGGACGGGCTCTCTCGCTGAGCTGTCCGCGTGCCACGGTGATTTCAAAATGGTGGTTGGTTTTAAACTGCTTAGTTAGGGGTCATGAGTGCGTTTAAGGGGGATGGTTTTTATAACACTGTTGTGTTTTAAGAGAACGTTCATGATGTGTGACAGCCCAACAGCACACACGTGGTGAGTTTTGTGAACACAGCTGCGGCCAGCGCAGAGGATGCTGGCGGCCTCCCCGCAGGGACCACTGTCGGCCTCGGGCCTGGCGCTGTCCTCACCCGGCCTGAGTTCCACGCAATGGCACCGTGTGGGACGCCCCTGGAGCCCGTGCCTGGGTCTCACCTGTGCCGTGGGCACTTGCGGGCGAGCTCGGCTGTTGCCTGGTCGGAGCCTGTCATGTTACCCGCCGTGCCAGGTCGTCGGGGAGTGGCCATTCCCATCCCCCCCCAGCGACGAATGCAAGTTCCTGCGGCTCCAGTTTCGTTCTGTCAACTTTTGCTTTAGATGCGTTTGAGGCCAAGCCATTAGATGCATCGAATTTTAAATCGTGTCATCTCACCAGAATCTAGTGTTGTCAAAGTTGGGGATTTGGACCATTCTAGTAGGTGTGTGGCGTATCGCCTGGTTACAGCTGATTTTTTTATACTAACTTTGTATCTGCTGAATTGCTAAATTCTTTGGAATTTCCTTCTTACACAATTATATTATCCACCAATGAGCATTTCATTTCTTCCTAATTCTTTTAACTGTTTCTTCTGTGTCTTTCCTTATTGCACGGACGAGGCTCTGGCGCAACGCTGCGTAGGAATGGCGATCGCGGCGTCCTTGCCTTTGGCAGAGTGTCAGCTGGGAGCTCTCGCTGCGTCGTCACTGAGTACAGAGCACGGAACTGTCTAGAGGATAACCTTATCTTATTAAGAAATTTCTTTTCTCTTCCTAATTTTCCACAGGTTTTCATTTCTTTCCTTTTATCATGAAGGGTAGTTAAATTTATCTAATTATGTTTCAGCATTTATTAAGATGACATGACTTTTCTCTTTTTTCTCTTAATGTGATGCCTTACATTGATTTATTTATTCCAATCTTGGTTTTTGTGAATGATCGTCACTTGCTTATGACGTGTCATTCTTTGTTATGTATCGCCGCATTCGGTTTGCGGGGACTGGGCTTTTGCATCTTTGCTCGCGAGAGAAATTGGTCTGAAATTTTCCTCTTATATTGTTTCATCAGGCTTCGCTGTCAAAGAGAAGGACCTGGGACATTGTTTCTTCTCTCCTGTTCTCTGGAAAAGCTCGTGTAATATTCGCGCCGTTTCTTCCTTAGATGTTTGGTCAATTGCACCTGTGAACTCAATGAGCGTGGAGTTTCCTTCTGTATACAGACCCCCGTCTTCCACAGACGCAGGACCATCCATGTTTTCTCTTTCCTCTTGTGTCAGTTTTGGTTACTTGTGTTTTTCTAATATTCGTCCATTTTATCCATATTTTTAAGTCAAAATCCTCTTACTCTATTTCAGCGTTGACGGGACTTCATTGTGCCTGTGTTTTTTATTTTAATGATTTCTGCTCTCGACTTTATTACCAACTTCCTTCTACTTTCTCTGAATTTAAATTGCTTTTTTCTTCTCTAACTTCTTCAAACGGACACTCGGATTATTGATTTTTCAACTACGGCTTCAGGTGAATCCCATAACTTTGTTACTGTTTTCTTTGTATTCAGTTTCAGGTAGTTTTACGTTTCAATTCTGATTTCTTTCCTGACCCATAGGTTGTTTAAAAGAGTGTTGGTTGATTTCCAGACATTTGAAGGTTTTTGTTTGTTTGTTTCTATTGAGTAATAGCTTAATTCTATTATAGTCACAAAACATTTTCTTTATGATTTCAAATTTTTAAAACATATTGAAACTTACTTTATGAGCAGCATCTGATCAGCATTAGTAAGCGTCCAAAGAACACTTGAAAAATAGTGGATGTTCGGCACCTGCGGAGCCACGTCCCACGCGGAACAATCCGGCATATTTTGTAACCGAGTTATTCTCTCAGTTACTTAGAAAAGTGTGTTAAAACATACAAATGTGTTTGTGGACTTGTCCATTCAGTTTAGTTTTGTCAACTTTTGCTTTATATGCATTTGAGGTTAAGTTATTAGATGCATCAAATTTTAAACCGTGTCATCTGCAGATTGGTTCCTCACCATGAATTGTTCTTTGTCTGCTGTTAGGTTTCTTGCCACGATTTCTAGCTGGTCTAACGTTACAGTTACGCCTGCTTTCCTTGGTCAAAGTCTACGTGGTACATATTTTCTCATCCTCTTACTTTGTCCTTCCAAATTCCGACAAACCGCAGATAGCTGGGTTTTGTCACCTTTTCAGGTCTGATACCTGCACTATTAATTCGAGGTACATTAATGTTTAATATAATTAGTGATATAATTCAGGTTAAATCTCTTCTTTTGCTTTGTTTTCCTTTTATACTTGCACGCTTTCTTCATTTTCTCTTGCCCTCTCTTTGATTAATCAA
This sequence comes from Propithecus perrieri, assembly GCA_963574695.1. Lineage (NCBI taxonomy): Eukaryota > Metazoa > Chordata > Mammalia > Primates > Indriidae > Propithecus > Propithecus perrieri. The sequence continues at coordinate 12,718 of CAUYRB010041519.1, forward strand.
ATACTTTTTATCATTTTAGTTCACCCCCATTAGCTTGTTAGTATATGGACTGTTTACTGAGATGCTGCTCAGTGACACCTTTTCTTCGTGATGGCTCTTGGTAGGTGACATTGCTTTTCTGAGGACGATATTCTCCTGTCATTCAGGGCTTGGTGGGGGGGGGGGGTTACTGTTCCTTTTTACAAATCTCTGCTCCTACCCAAGCGCAGCTAACTGTCGTTACTCACTGTAATTATGTTCCACGAAGTCCCCACGAACGCCAGCGAGCGGACGCCGAGCCATGCCCCAGGCCAGCCGCATCCCGGCGAGGCTCCTCTGGCCTCTAAACCTCACAATCGGATTTGCCGTCGCGGTTAATCCGGGACACACTCGGAAGGTCACTCGTCCGGGCGTGTTTGGGCACGTCCTGCACTGCACACAGGAGGTAACACTGGGAGTCTGAGGACGGCTTTCACGCCATGTCATTTAACAAAGCGGTCGCCCAGCTTACTAAAAAGGACTGAGAGGGACGAGGGTGTCCCCCGACCACCCACAGGCTGGGGAGGCAGAGGCTGCAGGGAGGTCCCATCCGAGCAGGAGCCGGAACCCTGGGAGAGGGGAGGAGGCACAGGCTCCTCCCTGCGGTCCTCCCTCAGGGCCTGGGGGCCGGGCTGGGGGCCGGGCGAGACCCCCAGGGAGACCAGAGGTGGGACAAAGTCGGGAGGCAGAGGAGTGACGCCAGGAAGCACCTGCCCTGCTCCGGGAAGGTGAGAAGGTCACAGGGACGGACGGACCAGTGACAAGAACCCCTGCTACCTCCCCTCCCCCCCTCCCTGTTGAGAGCATCACCCTGCCCTGCGCCCGGGAGACCCGCCCAGGCACGGCTCTTCCGAGACTCGTCGCCCTTCTTCAGAACGTGCCCCCGCGATCCGCTGGGAAGGCTGTGTTAAGGCCTGGCCTCCGTAGTCCATCTGTTACTATTTTAGGCTAATTGAGTAAAACGTTTAATACACCTCATCGCTGTCGTAGCCTCCCCTTAGGGGATTCCTTCAAAGGCTGAGCTATCCCAAGCACTATTTGGTTTTGTGAGTCACCTTATGGGGAGATTGGCTTGAGGAATATTCTGGAATGAACAAAACAAATAGCCACAGCCTCCTGATGCTGGCCGGCCCGGATCTGTGGTGGCCAGCTCTGCGCCCCGCACCCCCCTCGCTGTGGTCAGGGTGGCACCTCCTCCCCGAACCACAGGGGCCTCCAGAACCGGAGACAGGCCCTGGGACTCCGGGCCAGCGGCCACTGTCCTCTCTGTGCAGACAGCGGGGTGGGCAGAGAGTGGGCTGGGCCTGGGACGCCCTCCAGCTGTCGGGGACACAGGCCGGTCAGCTCCAGCCAGGCAGGCTCGGTGACACTCTGAAGCCCCCGTGACGTCGGGCGCTGGGTCTGGGAGAGGAACTGAAATGAGCAGGCGATTTCCGAGAGTCTCTGTGGCCGTCCCCTCCCCTCCCCGAGCGGGGAGGAAGGAAGGAAGGGCCTCTAGGAGGGCGAGAGCTGGCGGGCGAGGGTGACGCCAGGCGCCTCCCGGTTCCTGAGCACTTTGCTCCCTCAAGGCTCTGAGTGACGGGGACATCAGAGGTGACTCCCGGCTCAGAGGTGTCGGCTGGCGGGGGTTTCCGCAGGGGGTGGATCTATCCCAATGCGCCGGCCGAGGTCGTGCACACAGCTGGCTTGGTCTAGCCGGGGCCGTGGGGGCAGCAGGACTGTGCACACCCCCGGCCATGGGCTCCCACGACGTCCCCGAGTGTGGGGGCGCCACGCCCAATCTGCCTGCCCCGAGGGTGACGGGAGACACAGCCCGGGAGGGCAGACGGCTGGGGCGCCCCGCACGGAGAGCAGAGCTCCCGGGTGAGCTCAGGGGAAGAAAGCCCTAGAACTGGCTTGTCCTGGGCCCGCGCCTGCAGCAGGTGTGAGTGGCCAGGCGGAACATGCCGGAAACCGGTGAACCCAGGAGACAGAAAGTCCACAGCTCCAGACATCTGTCCCGCTTGTGCGTTGGGACCTGCCTTACGGGACAACAACCCGCTGCTGGAGAAAGGGCCGCTGCACAGGCAGGGCTGGAAGCCCCCAGAGTCCCTCACCCATGACGGGGTCCGTCCCCACCCGAGGGCCCCAGACCCTGCTATTCAAACAGCCACACTCGGGGGCCATGTTCACCCCCTCGTCCAAACTCCACCCCGGGGGCCCCAGACCCTGCTGTTCAAACAGCCACACTTGGGGGCCGCGTTCACCCCCTCGTCCAAACTCCACCCCGGGGGCCCCAGCCTGAGGCACAGAGGGAGCAGCCCGGGCCGTGCGGGGTCGTTAGAGACTCCTAGGGTCCTGGGCTCTGCCTGGAGCAGGACGACCTCGGGAGGCAGCGGAAGGTGCGGATGTGCCCTCCCCACGAGGCGATGTGCAAGGGGGTGTCTCTGGGTGATGAGCCCCTCGGCCTGCACAGTGTAGGGCACCCACGTCCCCCATGGGCCTGGGGTGGGGCACAGGCTCCTCAGGGACTCCCGTCCGTGCAGCCCGGGACTCACTTCCCGGAGACGCCATCCAGGGTGCGTGAGCCGCAAGGCCCGCACACAAAGCTGCGGTGAGAGTGGCGTAAGGAGCGCCCCCAGGCGCTTCGGGTCCCCCCAGATGAAGTGAAGGGGCCGTCCACTGGGCACTGATTCTGCTGACTCCGACGCCGGGGCACCCACTGGCTCTCCCTGAATGGTGGGCACTGTCCCCGCTCCCCCAGCCTCAGAAGGGGGTGCCAGGGCTCCGCGCTCCCCTCCGGGGCAGGGCAGCCCACGGAAGTGCCGGGAGTCCCCCTTCCGCTTCTCGCCAGAAACGCCGGCGAGTCCCAGGCTCCCCACGCGTTCCGCGACCTGCCTCTTCCGCCTGCTGCCTGCGCCTGCCGCCCGGCCGCGCGACGGCTCTCCAAGCCCTCACTGCCCTTCCGCCTGGCTGCCACGGACAAAGGCCAGCCTGGTCCTCCCGGGCGTGGGGGACCCTCCAGGCGCTGTGGGCCGCTTGGGAGCCCACGACCACCGAGAGGTGTTTACGAGGACTCCCGCGTGCCTCGGTGGCCGGCTCACAGGTCCCACACGCAGCGAGGACGGAGGATGCGCCTCCCATTGGCACCCGAGGAACTCAGCGCGTCGTCTGCCCCACACAGACGCTGGGCGGCCGCGGGTGGGCTCTCGGGGTCTGAAGGACAAAGACGGATTCTCGTCCTGGAGAGGGGCTGCCACTGTACAGAGAGTCCCAGGGCCCCGGGGCCACCTCTGGGGTGTCCCTCACTCCCTCTGCGCCCCCAGCTGGGGGTCGGGTGGGGCTGGGCCTCCCCTGGGACCCACGCGGTGTGCCCTCTCATGCCGCGTAAGCTGCTGCAGCTGCAGCTGCCTCCCAACGGCCTTGGGGAGCTTTTCCCTCTCGTCCCCGCCGAGCCCAGACCTTTCAGGGGATGCCAAGTTGGCTCTCTACAAACACAGGCAAATTCTCTTCTTTGCTAAAATTTCAAGTGTAGTTCAGAAAAATATTAAGCATATTTGTATGTAGTGCCCTTTGTCACGACAGTGGGGAGGGGAGGTCAGAAAGGATTCCTAGAACGAGGACATTTGCACAGGGTTCTGAGGGACAAGTAGGAGTTCCCAGGAGGGAAGGAAAGGCACAAAAGTGCATGGGAAGGTGTGAGAGCCAGCGTACCTGATGCATTTGGGACGGGGGCTTGCAAACCCCAGACCTGCAAGGGCAGAGCAGGAGGGCGGCTGAGACTCACTTCTTGCCGGGAGGGGCCTTTTGAAAGTGCAGTTTGCAGTGAGGGCGGTGAAACCCACTCTCGCCCGCGAAATGCAGCCCTGAGCACACCTTCCCCGGGGAGCCTGGCCCTGCGCCAGATTGTGCAGGCCCCTCCTGGGGAGCTCACCTGCGCCGGGTGAGGACTCTGAGACAAGGACCTCTGTCCCTGGACCTCTGTTCCAGTCCCCTGTGCCATCCCTGCGGTGGCCATGGACCCCGTGTCCCCCTGCTGGCTGGAGTGCCTCCTCCGGTCTGCCCCGTCCCCACCACCCCGGTTACCTATCCCGGCCACTGAAGGGGATTTCTGCACCCAGCTCAGCTGGTGCCCGCCCCACAGTGGCTCTGCAGGGAAGGGCCACGGGGCCCCTTGGGCCGGGTTGACGTCACTTCCTTCCGCACTGGGCCCGTCTGTCTGCACAGCCCAGCCCAGCGTCCTGTGAACATGCTATTGGTGACATTTGTCCGACCTGGGCCAGGCCGTCTTCCACGCCAGGACCTGTCGGGTGGCCGCGGTGCTCCTCGCGTTTCCACGCTGCAGAGTTGTCCCTCGAGCAGAGGAGAGCCAAGGTAAATGTGCCACAAACCACGTAAAGGCCATTTCCCTCGTTCCAACTCGACCTGCAATCTGACTTCAGCCGCCCCGTTTTGTGGGACCCCACGATGTGTTTCTGATGTTGCTTCTCGGTAGGGGCCTCAAACAATTCCACGTCGTCACCGCTCTTCAGCCGGACGTGCTCCACGAAGGAGCCGCCGGGCAACCCGGGGACGGGAACCAAAAGCCCGAGCATAGCAGCCGCTCTCAGGAAGGAAGGTGAGACCACTACTGCTAAAGCGCCTGGCATGCGGTTTGGCCTTTTTGTTTTTTGTTGCTATAGAGCGGTTTATTCCCGGGCAGAGCAAATGCCCACACTGGAAACGTCTCAGTCACGACCGCGCCATTTCCCACGCCTACCACGCCGCTGGGGGCAGTGGCCCTGCCCCTCGGGGCCCCCTCCCACCAGTGCGCCGGCCTCCCCAGCCCCACTGTCTGCAGGGGGATGCGGGGACCCCCAGGGACTCAAGGGGTCCCCACAGGAAAGCAGCATCTCCAGAGTCACTGCCCGGGGAAAAATGCGCTTCCGTGGCCCAGAGACACACAGCTCAGGCTGAGTGTGACCAGCACCCGGACCCGGCCGACACGGCCGAGCTCGGAGCCCGCACACGGGGAGTTCGCCCACTTCTTGCCAATTAACCGCGTCGTGCTTTCGCACGATCGCTTTCCGTGCGCTGTGATCGTGGCCGCAGCTCTCGGTGCCTGACGGGGTGTCCCGCTCCTCCCACGTCTGAAAAGCCCAGGCCGGCCCTTTTGCGCCTGCGAGAAGATGACGAGAGCTGCAAAGTTGTGTTTGGAGTCGGTGAAATTTTGTGCAAAATCAAAGGCATCACTGGAAACTTAACGGTGTTTGCAGAGGGAGAGAGGCGGGAGTGGAGGGGCAATCTTGACGAGTCCTTACTCGGGCAAACACCTGAGAGACGTTTTCAGGAAGGAATCTCCGATTCGATGGCTCAGCAAACATTAGCTCGGCATGTGACACTCCGGGCGCTGCGTGCAGACCAGGCTCCGCCAGTCAGCTGCCCTTCCGGTGTCGGAGGACACCTGCCCCAGTGCTGCCCGACGTGACCCTCCCTCTGGGGTCCTCCCGAGGACACCACCACCAGGTCCCGGCTGGCGGCAGGACTGTGCATCCACAGGACATTCGGAGGTTCCGGCTCCCCTGGCTGAGCCTGCCCCGGAGCCTGCCCTCAGCCCCGCCAGGAACCCCAGACGCTGCCCCTTCCCTCCCTGCTCACGCTGGAACAGGTTTGCAAGGGCAGGCGTTCAGCAGCCGTGGGCTTCCCGTAGCACAGCTGAGGAGCGTTTGCGATGCAGACGTGGCCCAGTGCTCAGAAGGGGTGCTCGATTAAAAGACAGATTTTTAAACTGAGGGATCATTTCTGCGAGGCTGAATAATTCTCACTTTAGTAGAAAAGTCATTTTCCAAATTAATCTGTCTTATCATTGAAAATCTTTACAGAGGGAACATCTGGGAGTGAGGCGCACCAGCGCCAAGCCGCCACTGCACGCCTACGGGCACGGCACAGAGGCGGAGCCTGCACCCGCCACCCCGCGTCCTGGGCGGGTTCCTGCCGCTCAGTGGCACGGCCGCTCTGGCCAGGACCTCCGACCGGGCTGCGGCTTAGATGCACATGTTTGCTGTTGTCTCGTAAAACGCTTGAAGTCTGCAAACAGGGTGGGGTTGGGGGCACCAAGCCTCTCGCTTCGCAGAGCAGCAGGCGGAGGCTCGAGCGCCCTGAGCCTTGATCAAGGACACGCAGGGCTGGGCCGGGCCTGGGTCCCCTGGCCTCATCCGCCTTGTGCCGGCGTCACGCCGTGCGGGGCCTGTAGAGTCTGTTTGGCACTCGTGCCGGCTTCGGTCAGCTCACCCCCAAAATGCCCTGCCCTCCACCCTGCCTCCCACTGCTGAGGTCAGACACCCCCTCACGGCCTCCGGACACCCACACACTGAACATCTGGGGCCACGAGGAGCAGGATTGGGCCTGGGACGGGGGCACACACGGGGGTGACCTCGGGACAGCGCCCCTTCTCCCCAGCACCACCCGACGGGCCTGCCACACCCCGTCCTTTCTGCGCCCTCTGCTCTGCCGTCGAGAGGGGCCGGTGCTGGGACGGAGAGAGGACATCGTGTTCAATAGAGATGTGCCGGGGCTCGCGGCCACCCCCGGACACCCCTCTCCGGGGCTGGAGGCAGGAAAGCCTGAGAAACGACACCCTCGGCACCGTGGCAGAGAGCAGAGAGGAGGAGGAGGGTCCGTTGGGAGCAAGCCCCCCCCATGGGCCACCCGCTCTCTCACGGGCCCCTCCTGCCTCGGGGGCTGGGGACCAGCGTGATTCCAGACGCTTCCACTCGGGGCCCGGCCAAGCCGCTGGAGGACTCGCCCAGGAACCGGGAGCGCTGGGGTTTCCGGAAGCAAAGCACAGCAGCTCCCGCCGCGGAGACCAGCACCGCCACCCGGTAGGAGCCCAGTGGGTCTGAGTGAACAACAGGCCGAAGTGAAAAGATCACACCACGGCCAGTAAGACCCCTGCACGTGGGCCTGCCGTGAGCCCCCTGTTCCCAGGTGTGTCCCCCCTGGGACGGGCCCCCTTTTCTCCCGGCAGGACCAGCTGCAGCCCACCCCGTCCTCGGCCTGCGGGTCTCAGGTCCCTGCCAGCCCACAGAACTACCCCCACAGGCCAATCCCACCCTCCCAGGGCAGCCAGGGGCACCTCGCACCCTTGTCACTTGCAGGCTTACCCCACAGTCCCCGGCATGGCGTGTCTGTCCCCCACCCACAGGGGTGACCATGGGCTCGGCTGTAGGTCTCATCGTCCAGCGCCGGGGTGGGCGCTGGCCCCTCGTGCTCCTGCGGGCAGGGCTTCTCCCGCACCAATGCGGTGAAGAGGCGAGAGGGGCCAGAGCGCCACGCCGGACACGGGCTTCCCCATCACGGGCCCACCAGGAAAACCCACAGGCTTCCCTTCCCTGTCGGGGAACCGTCCAAACAGCTCAGATTTCAAAGTTGAGAAAACACAGCAACGACTGGACCTGAATAGACAATTCCACAAAACCGACATGAATGGAGCTCTAAGTCGTGGGGGCCCCCAGCACCCCGCCCCCGGCACCGGAGCGCCAACTTGGGCCAGAGCCCAGAATGAAGGACGGGGCGTCGCACAGGCAACGGACGTTCCCCCAGCTCAGGGTGCCCGGAGCGGGGGCCTCCGTCCCTCCCCACCATGGGCGCTAATTGAAGCGCGTTCTCCAGGCGCCCATCGGCCCGTCCATCACGCTGCGGCCGCGGCGGGGCCGGCCTTTCGTGCCCAAGCCTGCGTGAGTGGAACAGAGGCTTTTTGTTGCGCTGTGGTTTCCAGGGCTGCGCTGGCTTCGCGCGCTGAAGGCCGGGGGCCTGGCCGGCGTCCAGCCGGGGACAGAGGGGACCTGTGTGCCGCGCCGGGCAGACATCACAGCACAGCGTCGGCGGGAACGTGGGGCGACCGTTCACCAAGCTCTGGCTCGTCCGAACGGGGTTTGCTTTTCCCAAAGTCGCTGAGACACCAGCCCCCGCCCGGTGCAGTCGGGGTTAAACTGAAAACGCGACGTTGGCAGAGTCGCAAACGCCTTTCCCTCGCTCTCCCGGAACAAAGCCGAGTGGGACGACCGAGACCAAATCCTACTCTTCAGAAGCGCATTTGGCTGAGAACCGTCTGCGCCAGCGTCGGCCTGAAATAATCCCTCTGCTGACAGCCTGAGCCCGCGGAAGGCCGCCGCTCACAGAGGCGCTGACGCCACCAGGCGCGCGGCCGGGGCCGGCTGCGGGCTGAAGCCAGGGCCAGGCGCAGAGAAACGCTGCTGCCGAAAATGACCTGTTCTTAGGAAAACAGCCGCACTTTCCATTTTACAGTTAAATTGAAAAACTGAAATTAAAATAATATAAAACCGCAGTTTCACTGTCAAATAAAATAAAACTAAAAACATAAATTCACGACTAAACACTCTCACTTTCTTGGCCCCCTCCCGGCCCGCGAGACTCCGGCCGGATCCAGGCCGCACTGCTTCTGTCCGGCTTGCCCCCCCCACCCCCCTGCCCCGGCCCCCCGCCGCCGCCACTGCCAGGCCACGCTGCTTCCTCTCTGTCCCCGCCCCCGGCCACGCGGCTTATCTGCTGTCGCTTCAACTCTCCAACGGACGCCTCATCGTCCGCCTCCTCCACTCGTCAGAATCCGCCCCGTCGCTCACAGAGGTCCGGGGGCCCCACCCGGAACCGCTGCCTTGGAATTCCCTGGACTCCCCGCTTTGGGCACTTCCAAAGCCCGCCCCGGCCAGCTGCAGCGGTGGCCGCGTCCCGACGCCACCAATGACGGCGGTGCCTGCAGCTCTTGGTTATTAATCTGACTCAGCTCAGTATCTGATATATTTTTGTGCAAAGATTTTATCACTTTCTCCCCTCGCAGACGGGCATTTCCGGTTTCTCGGAATTCCAAAATAAAAATTCTCCTCGGGTGTGGGTTCCCCGGGTGCTCCTGGGAGGGCGATTCCTGGATCTCTAGGTGCGTGACCTGCCTGCGCCTATCTGTCCGACCTCGGGCGTGGCGCCTCCCGTCCACGCACTCAGCCCCCGCAGCTCTGCGTCCCCCGCACGTGGCCTGGTCAGACCCTCGCTCCTCGGCCAGCGCATCCCCCCGCCCTCCCAGCCTGCGTGTTTCTCGTCTGCGCGTTCCTGCCCGTGGCTTTGCCTGGTCTGGTCGTGCCGCTTTCCTGTGGCTACGCGGAATTCCTCTGCGAGTTATGCTAATTCTTTCCCGCTTGCATTCACTGTAACTATGCTGTTGCCCAGTTCATGGGTTTCATTTTCAGCTGGTTTGCGGTGACTTCTACATCGTTACCTTATTTAAATGTATCAACCTTTCCCTCCGTGACTTGTGCATTTGTGGGCTTTTCTGTCCCAAAGTCACTAGGATAATCTCCTATGTTCTAACTTTGAGGTTACATTTTTCACATTTTACTGCTCATTGATCTGGGGCTTTTTTTAACTGCGGTAAAGAAAATGAATATAAAATTTGCCATTTTAAGCACTTTTAGGTGTACAAATCAGTGGCAATAGCTACGTCCACAGTGTTGAGTGCCCATCACCTCCGTGTGTCTCCAAAGCCCACCGAGAACAGCTCGTTCACTTGGTGACCCACCTCCCCAGGGCGGGGGTGTCCCCGCCCTGCTGGGGCCAACGGCGCCGTGAACGCAACAGACAAGTGAACGGAGTCCGCGGCGCTGCGCAAGAACAGGCGGCTTTTCAGGGGACGGAGCTCGTCCCCGCCGACGTCTCGTCCTGGCCGGCTTGTGCTGCGGTTCTCACCGTCCGTGCCACGCTCAGAGGAGGACGAGTCAGCCGCCCTCCGGCAGGTCGCGCAGCGTGGGTTTGCGGGCACCGACCGTTTGGGAACGTTTTCTTCTGCTTTGCAGCTCGCTGCCCTCACGGCTGACACATCTTCCACGGGGGCTTTGCTGCCCTGGAGAAGTCCTGCCCCGGACCTCACCTGGCGCAGCTCCCTCCAGCCCCGCCTCAGCCTCCGAGCCCCCCAGACAGGCCCAGTGTCCCTCACGAAGGCAGCAGAGAGCACAACTCCTGGTGCTTCCTCCTCGGGGGCCGAGAGAGCACGTGGCAGGTGGGCAGGTGGCCCCAGGTCTGGGGGAGGAGACAGGAGCCCGCCCAGCAGAAGGTCACCCCTGGTGCAATCCGCACCAGAACTTCACGCCGAGCTGAGAGAAGGACGCACACGCCCCGTGCTGATAGTCACAGCTGCCCTGCACTGAGAGCGTCCCACAAGCTGCCCCTGTGCCCAGGGCTGACACCAGGGCAATCCGCAGCTACCCTCGATACGGGTCTCGTAATTAACCCCTTTTGTAGCTGAGAAACCAGGGCTCGCAGTGGAAATAACTCGTCCAAAGTCACCCCAGCGCTAAACGACAGTGCAGGGACTCGCGCCCTGGCCTCCAGCGTGGTGGCTCCAGTCCACACACTCAGCCCCGTGGCTCTGCGTCCTGACGCCTGCCCCACGCCCCACACGGGGGCTCTGGGGGCGGCTCAGCACAGCCGCGGAGCAGAGCGCAGCCTTGTCTGAAGTCCGGCCGCCGCGCACGTGTACTGGGGAAGTATCTCCTCTGCACGGAGAAACACGTGCGTGTCTTGAGTGCTTATAAACTCAAACGTCCAAAGGAAGAGTTGAAGACATGTCACTGTGGGCCCACGTCGTTCCGGACAGTCTGTGGATGCGGAAGAAACAATCAGTTCAGAGAGAAGGGGCTCAGTCGTCCCAGACAGCACATGCTGTCTCTTCCTCTAGGAATCAGGAATACTCCAACCTGCAGTTCTGCTGAAATACGTTAAATCGGCAGTGCCTTTTGTGGCAGTTTAGTTGGCGGCTGAAATACCCAACTTTTCATATAACCCATTTGCGATCCAAGATCCAATGCTTAAACACAGTGTGACTAATCCTCCAGCTTTCATACAAGAATCAGAGCTTTGTAGCTCACTGCGTCCTCTCAAGCTCCACCGAGGATACAGGGTGCTCCTGCCCGCCGGAATTCCCACTCGTTCCGGGAAAGACCATTGACGCCAGGAAGCAAACACGAGGCACTAGATAAGCGCTGATAAGGTAGTCGACAGGCGAGAAGCACTTGCTGTGTGCCAGGCTGCTTCTGGGAACTGTGTCCACTCTCTGAACTTCACAGAAACCCTTCAGATAAGTTCCAGCTCGTCCCTATTTCACAGGATGAAGGGAAGCAGAGCAGAGCAAAGCCAAGTCACCTCCCCAGGTCACAGGAGGAGCCCACGGTCCCGACTGCCTGCGCCTCGCCTGCCCGTGTCACGGAGTGTGACTTGCATGGTAAGAAGAGCCTGACTGTGTCCACTTGTCCCAGCTTCAGAATCACTGTTGGCTACAAGCTGGGGTCTTGGACAAGCCTTCAGCTCTGAATCGCTGAGACGTTATTGTGCAGCAACGTTGCCTGGATAAATGTCTGTCTAAAAGAACAACTTAGAGCAAAACTCTGCTAAATCAAAGCAGACCAGCACAATTAAATGGTATGTAGGTAAATATTTCATTTTCAGCTTGAAAAATACCACTGCAAAAAAATTGGGTTTGTTCTGGGTTAACAATGTACTTTCTAAGTGATCATTCTAAAAACACCAACATACTGAACTGTGTGCTGTTTCCACCCCAACTGACACAAACATCCCAAGGAGTCAGGGGCTGCACCCAGCTGTGCTCACAAAATCCAGCCCGAACGTCCTCCCTCAAGCACAAGTGCCAATGTCTTCCTCAGTGTCGGAAGGGCCATTTCCTCTTTGTGGAGTCTTTAAAACCAAGTGGCTTATGAAACGGCCTCTGATCAAATGGGAGTTCCGGGCCTCGTCGACTCTCACTGAGACTGGCACGAGGGATGTGAGATCAGGTGGTTCTTGGTCCGTTATCAGAGACCAAGTGCTTCTGCTCAAGATGACGTCCCGGTTTGCTAAAGCAAGGACTTCTCGCACAAGCAGGCTCTCTGCGCTGCTCCAGCTTGGGCGTCAGTGCACCTGTGCTGTGATGCAAACTGGACAGGTGTGGGTGCAGGAGCAGGTGTGGGTTCAGGTGCAGGTGTGGGTGCAGGAGCAGGTGGGTGTGCAGCCAGATGTGTGTTGGCGTGGGTGTGCAGGTACAGGTGTACAGGCAGGTGTGTGTCGGCGTGGGTGTGCAGGTGCAGGTGCAGGTGTGCAGGCAGGTGTGTGTCAGCGTGGGTGTGTAGGTGCAGGGGGGTGCAGGCAGGTGTGTCGGCATGGGTGTGCAGGTGTAGGTGTGCAGGCAGGTGTGTGTCGGTGTGGGTGTGCAGGTGCAGGTGTGTGCAGGTGCAGGTGTGCAGGCAGGTGGGTGTGCAGGTGCAGGTGGGTGCAGGTGCAGGTGTGCAGGCAGGTGTGTGTCGGCGTGGGTGTGCAGGAGCAGGTGTGTGCAGGTGCAGGTGTGCAGGCAGGTGCGTGTTGGAGTGGGTGTGCAGGTGCAGGTGGGTGCAGAGGAAGGTGTGTGTCGGCGTGGGTGTGCAGATGCAGGTGTGTGCCGGTGCAGGTGTGCAGGCAGGTGTGTGTCGGCGTGGGTGTGCAGATGCAGGTGTGTGCAGGAGCAGGTGTACAGGCAGGTGCGTGGTGGAGTGGGTGTGCAGGTGCAGGTGGGTGCAGAGGCAGGTGTATGTCGGCGTGGGTGTGCAGATGCAGGTGTGTGCAGGTGCAGGTGTGCAGGCAGGTGTGTGTTGGCGTGGATGTGCAGGTGCAGGTGTGTGCAGGTGCAGGTGTGTAGGCAGGTGTGTGTCGGCGTGGGTGTGCAGGTGCAGGTGTGTGCAGGTGCAGGTGTGCAGGCAGGTGTGTGTCGGCGTGGGTGTGCAGGCAGGTGTGTGTCAGCGTGGGTGTGCAGGTGCAGGTGTGTGCAGGTGTGCAGGCAGGTGTGTGTCGGCGTGGGTATGCAGGTGTGTGTGCAGGTGTGCAGGCAGGTGCGTGTCTGTGTGGGGGTGCAGGTGCAGGTGGGTGCAGGAGCACTTATGGCTTCGCTACCCACCTCATCCACACTTTCTGTGCCCAGTCACTTCCAGGGGTGGGTGGGGGATGGATGTGACACCATCCAACTGGGTGACAGGCCCCACCAAGAGCCACACCCCTGATCATGTCCTACCATGTCCCCGAGACAGAGGGAGAGAGGGCACAGCCTCACACATTTGGCCTCACTTCCACGTGGAACAGTGTGGTATGACGTGGGTTAGCATTACTTAATGTGGGGATTTATGTAACTAAATCTTTCTAGAATAAATTTTTTGATTCTCCAAATGAGTCTGTTTTCTCAGACCATGGATATTATGCAACCAAACTGTCCTGGGAGTTTAGAGCCAAAGCAGCATCGTTAAGAAACATCTACGGATCTCCTGGGGTTGTGCTGGGCCCTGGATGCCCTGAGAGAAGGTTCTGGGGGCGTCAGACCACCGAGGGGGCAGAGGGCCTCCTGAAGGAGGAGCTGGGTGGGCTTCGGGCCGTGCCGCAGCCCCCACCATCGGCAGACAGCAAGGCATGGGGGCCAAGCAGGGGGACTGCAGGGAGGCTGCAGCCACGGGGCTGGACACCAGGCGTCCTGGGGCCCCAGAGGAGAGTCACGACCCCACGGTGTGGGGGCAGGGCAAGGGGCCAGGTGGGAAGGTCCCCCAGAAAGTGGGATGAGGAACAACCCTGGGGCTGGGGGGCAGCAGGCCAGCGTGCCCAGAGGCGCTGGACGGGCTTCCTAGTCCTCGTGCAGATACGCGACATGAGAGGCAAACACCGCGCGGCCAGTCCAGGCGCCGCCAGCTGTGCACACCCATCAGGGTCAGGTTCGCTCACACGCAGCAGAATGTCCAAAACAAGAATAACCTGAACAAGACAGAACTTTGCTCCCCTCACATTCGCGAAGGCCAGGGGCGGCCAATGCCGGGCCGAGAGGGTCCTCCACGGGGTGCGGGCCCCAACGCCTCCTCCCTGGGAGCTCTGTGGCATCATTTTCTTCCCAAGGTTGTTTTACAGCCTAACCCTGATGCCACAGCTCCAGCCATTACATCCACCATCCAACCAGCAGGAAGTTACTCTCCCTTTTGGGCACTTCCAAAAGCCCCACAACCTTGTGCTTCTGTCCAACTTGCTGGCAGGACTCAGTGGCATAACCTCACCTCGAGGCCAGGTGGGCTGGGACGCGCAGTCTTCCCCCGGGTGGCCGTACCTCCAGCCCACACGTGCAGGTGAGGTGAGGACAGACGTTGGGAGATGCCTGCAGGCTCCGCCGTGACCCGACTCCTCCCCACAGGGAATTTCCTCCTTCCCAGCCAAGGCAGGGCTCTGCCTTTGCAACTTCGAGGAAATATTTCTCACACCGAATCCCTTACAAATGGCAGAGATGCTATAATTAACCACGCTTAGCTTTTAGAAAATACAGGACTAAACCTGCTTTTAAAAGAGGAGACACGAATTCCTCATTCGGCCGACAGACACTGGGGCTTGTGCCGGTCAGGAAAGGAGACGCCCGGCCTCCAAGTGCCCCCGCGACAGCCCCCGCAACAGCAAGGCCGGCGGCCGGCGCCTCCCTGCTCCCAACTGTGGGAAAAAAATTGACAGCGTCTCAAAGCCAGCTGGAAAGACTTACTGCAAGGAATCTTTTCCTGAAAGAGCACTCTTTGAGAATACTTGTTTTCATATTTGTGCTATTTTCGACATTTTGGGAAGCAAAATCGCACACAAACATTTGTTCTGCAAACCCAACGTGTGAAGAAGGATGCATCGAACACTCAGAGCAGCCTGTGCCGCGGGATTCCGGTCGTCTTCGTTTTCGTAAAGGCCAGCGAGGAGAACGTCACTGCAGGGACCGTTTTATGCTGAGGATCATCCGCTCGACGTCAGGGAAGACGGGTCAGGCACAGCCGCCACGGGGCATGCGGTGTTCCCTGCGCCGCCCCGGACCGGCGAGCCTGCATTTCCACGGACGTGGCCTCAGACGGTGTTGACATGACTCTGCGTGTCTGAAATGCTTATGTGAATATCAAATGAAGTCAAAGCTGCCAAATAAACGTAAAAACGATGTCAAGTATCTAGGCCCTTATTCCACGTCCAATGTCCGGTAGTTGAGGAAAATGATTTTCTCTGGATGCCAAGAGTGGTACGGTCGGGGGCTCGCTCGGGAAGGCGGCTGCAGAGGTGATGACCGCAGGGCAGTGTCCACCTGGGAATCCCGACCAGTGGCCGAAAGACCCTGGACGGAGGGGACAAGATGTAGCCAGGCCACTGCCTTCCCTCCCTCTCCTGGCTGTGACATGGTCACAGTCCCTTGTGCCTCAATTTCCCCATCTATAAAATGGTTCTCCCTCTCCCATTCAAGGCGCCTTGGAAACTGTACTACACCAAGTAGATGAAACTTTCCGTAAAATGCGTGTGGCGTGCACAGGCACGGAGAGCTGTGTGCACAGCATGGAGGGCAGCAGCAGGCCCGGGGCTCATCTGCCAGGCTTTGGGGTCCAGAGCACGGGAAGTGGCAGCGGGAACAGTAGTGGGAACAGCAGGGGCGAGAGCCTTGAGGCCAGAGCACACTTGCCGGGCTGGGAGTGTCTCCTGGTCCCCGAGACGATAGAAATTGGCACGAGACTGAAAAAGGAATTTATGCAGGCAAGGCTTCACAGGGCGGGGGTGGGGGTTGCACAAGCAAAAGGGAGACAGCGCTGCTGAGGACCAGACCGGCTCTCCGAACACAGGGCTGGGGAACTTCTGAAGGGCAGAGAGAGAACGCTTGATGCCAGCACTGAAGTCCTGGCACGTGGAGGCGGCGTTTTGTTGGCAGCTGCCCATCTGTCGATCATGCCTCTTCATACGTCGCATGTCTCATTACCACCTCCAATCTCCACCCCGGGCTGTGATTTTCAGCCTTAAAATGGAGCAAAAGTGTAATCCTAGCTCTCTGGGAGGCCGAGGCGGGCGGATCGTTTGAGCTCAGGAGTTCGAAACCAGCCTGAGCAAGAGCGAGATCCCGTCTCTACTAAAAATAGAAAGAAATTAATCGGACAACTGAAAACATATAGAAAAAAAATTAGCCGGGCATGGTGGCGCATGCTTGTAGTCCCAGCTACTCGGGAGGCTGAGGCAGAAGGATCACTTGAGCCCAGGAGTTTGAGGTTGCTGTGAGCTAGGATGACGCCACGGCACTCACTCTAGCCCGGGCAAAAGAGTGAGACTCTGTCTCAAAAAAAAAAAAAAAA
>CAUYRB010041521.1:0-23284 GCA_963574695.1 Propithecus perrieri
TGAGTATATACTTGGCATACAAAGAAGGCAGTCAATACGTCTTCTCTGTGTTTATATTTTTTTTATTTCAGCATATTACAGGGGTTACATATATTGCCTTTGCCCCACCCAAGTCAGAGCTTCAAGCGTGTCCATCCCCCAGACGGTGCGCACCGCACCCATTAGGTGTGAATATTACCCACTCTGTGCACCTCCTTCCCACCTGCCCGACACCCCATGAATGTTAATACTATATGTGCACTTAAGTGTTGATCAGTTAGTACCAATTTGATGGTGAGTACATGTGGTGCTTGTTTTTCCATTCTTGGGATGCTTCACTTAGTAGAATGGGCTCCAGCTCTATCCAGGATAATAGAAGAGGTGCTATATCACCATTGTTTTTTGTGGCTGAGTAGAACTCTATGGTATACATACACCACATTTTATTAATCCACTCATGGATTGATGGGCACTTGGGTTGTTTCCACATCTTTGCAATTGTGAATTGTGCTGCTGTAAACATTCGAGTGCAGATATCTTTTTTATAGAATGTCTTTTTTTCCTTTGGGTAGATGCCCAGTAATGGGATTGCTGGATCAAATGGTAGTTCTACTTGTATCTCTTTGAGGTATCTCCATATTGCTTTCCACAGAGGTTGCACTAGTTTGCAGTCCCACCAGCAGTGTAGGAGTGTTCCTATCTCTCCACATCCATGCCAACATTTATTGTTTTGGGACTTTTTGATAAAGGCCATTCTCACTGGAGATAAATGATATCTCATTGTGGTTATGATTTGCATTTCCCTGATTAGAGATGTTGAGCATTTTTTCATATGTTTGTTGGCCATTATTCTGTCTTAGAAAATTTAGCAAAATTTCATAAGAGTAAGCAGAGACCATGCACTCTAAAGAAAATTGCTGAAAGAAGACAGAATAATGGCAATTTTCTATGCTTTCTCTATGCTTTCTCTATGCTCTATGCTTTCTATGCTTTCTATGCTTACTCTTATGAAATTTTGCTGAATTTTCTATTTTAGATTTCTTTCACCTAATTGGTGGACATCTTATTCTCATGAGGTTATACTCCTAAGCATTAAATCATCTTATCAATTTAATTTTCATGAGAAAATATCAACCCTTATGTCTGATATCAGTTTCACTTCTTTTCTTCAGCAGCAGTTTTAATTTCTCATGCATCAAAAAGTAAAACACAAGGTCTCTCTTCAATTTTCTTTCAACCATCTTTAGTGACATTAATAGAATTCAGTCTTGTATTCACTCCTCCTTAAACACCTTTAATGGGATAAAAGGGTTTGATGATTAACCCTACTCATCCTCTCTTTTTGCTCAAGAATATTCTAGTGTTTTGATTTCTATTTTGGTTTTCTTTTTCATCATGTCCACATCTTGGAGTTTTTCTATGTGTTGTCCTATTCAGTGAATAGATTCTGCTAACAGTAAATATTTTCTGACAAAATTTGATAAGAATTGGTAAAAAGAAATATCCTAAGAATTATGAAACTCCTGTGATATTCCAGAAACCACTATATCTTTTTAATAAGAGTTTCACCTCAGAGGCTAGACAGGTATTCATTTTATTTTTTAAATTTTCAGAAGAATTCCAAAGATCTAAGATTTTTTTATTTTGCATTTTGTTTTATTTTGTTGACATGTATCACAGACATCAAAAATAGCAATGTTTTATAGATGTGTAAAGCACAGTAGTGACACTGTCCTTTTTCTATTTCAATTGATATCTTAAAAGAAAAGGAACAAGAGCTTTTCAACATCTCTCCTCGACTTACGTTTTCTTTTTAGTTTCTTTTTCCCTTTTTTACAATGGCCTTTTGAAATATATTTTCCACAGAGTGGAAATGGTCTCTGATACTCTGATTGACACTTCTCTAGGGAGTTACTGTTTTTAGGATACAGCCTGGAGATTATTAAACTAACAAATAAAACATTTTATGATATACCATAAATTTTGGGCCCAAAGCCCAGTAGCAGTTATAGTGTTTTGGCCATGTTGTCTTTCTAAAGAACAAGTATGAGAATTGTTCCACATACAAGAAAATTGGGATGCAGAGTCAGTTAGTTTGTTTTGTTTTTCACTCAGTCATTAGCAACACAAAATGTAGTCTTTCAACACAATTTCAATATAAGTATATTTTAGCTTATCCTAGTGCTTGACCTAAATAATTTGATTAAGCAATTTTTTCCTCTCATTTCACTTTGTGAAAGCTTCTATTATAAGCTCTCTATAAACAGAATAGAAAATCCTGACATACTGTATTTAAAGTCCCAAATTTCATATTCTGTTATTCAGTTCTCAAGTATATACATTGTATATTTTCACTCACCAGAGAAATAACAATTTTAAGAATTTTATATCCACTATTAAGTGGAAAACTTGGATTGTTTCTTCTCAATTACCTTCAGATTTTTGAGAAAATTATACTTTTGCTTTAAGCAGAAGAAAAAAATAGAAAACATCTGACTTGACCTATTTTGTTTAAATCTACTTTTTAAAAGTAGCAGCTCAAATATCACAAGTTTTATCTAGTGTTTCCTGATCCCTCCAGAAAATAAGCCGATCCTTTCTTTAGCCTCAGAGCACTTGGTTAATATTCCATTATAGTAATTGTTGCATTCAACTAGAATCATCTGAAATATATTATCTTAAAATTGTCTCGATCACTGTAATTATGCATCTCATTCTTTTCATGAGTCCTATAAACTGAGAAATAAAGATCTATTAGGAACATGAAACCAACGATTGTTGTTATTGCTGACAAGGATAATAAAAATCAAGTAACACTTACCGTGCTCTTGTTTCATTAAGAATTAACCCTCATAACTATCCAACATTGTAGCAACTCTCCCATGATATAGATAATATTGTCACCCCATATTATTTATGAATAAACTGAGTCACAGAGAGATTCAGTAACCTCTCACCGCCATATACCTAGTAAATTGTGAAGCTAGAATTCAAAGCTAGGCAAGCTTAACTCTAAAACTAGGTTCTGTATATCAAATGTCTTATGAAAAAGTACCAGAAGCAACATTAGAAGTGACACAAGAAGAAACTGGAAATTTAGCCAACAAAAAAGCATATTACAAACAATAAAAGTTTCCCCAACATTTTGTTGATTACACTAAAATATACATAATATGCATTACACTAATATACATATATACCTATACACATGTATTTATAAAAACATATATACACATATATATGTACATGTGAATGTATGTATACATTATATATACATTTTATATTTTAGAAATATAATATTTATATATATTTTATCACATATTTTAATATTTATTATATGTTATATATGTATAAATATAAAACAACTTAAAAAATAAACCTCTAAGAGAAAAAATGCACCAAGAACTATGCAAATTCTTCATGAAGAAAACAATTAAAACCTCTTATGGGATATATAGAAAGAACTTGAATAAGTGGAATGCTAAATGTCTTTGGATAGAAAGACCCAATAATTTAAATATTTCACGTACTCCTAGATTAAGTATCGCTACTCTGTTGTTAGGATACCAACAGCCTGTTTGCCTCTTCTCCCTTGAAAACAGAAACCAGTCTCTTTCAGGTATTGGGCTGCCCTGTGCTTTAGTGAAGGCTGAGATTTTTCACATCTTAGGAGGGAAATCTTGATTAGCCCACTTGCCAGTGATTAGTTCAAAAAAAGGCATCTTTGGGATTTTCAAAAATGAGATGAGACCTGCTGGAGAGCTCCTGGCAACATTTTTTTCACTCTGAACTCACGGAAGAAACATTTTATTTTCTTGATTTTGGACTGGATGTGCTTGAAGAAGACAACTGCCATGTGAACATCGGGGGTAAACTTGAGATCAAAAGTCAGAATAGTAGAACAGAAAGAAGAGAATCCAAAAACCATTAAAAATAACAGAAAAATATATATATATGTTTATTACTAGTTCAAATATCAACTAGTAATTTAGCTAATCTAAGCAGCATCATGTCTTTGGATATCATGCCATATGGGGATATGAATACCCTCTTTTGAATATAATATTTTATCTTCAACATTTAATCAATTATACTTAAAGTAGAAAGCATTTTGATATATTAATCTATATGTATAGGTTTCCAAATAATATATACACATTTTTAACTAAAGAAGATAATTTTAATGTTCATGTGGACATAAACATACAAAAATAGAGAAAATTCTCAAAATTAAGGTTAATTAGGTGGCACTGAATAGCTCTACAAAATGTTTTTAAGTACATGAAAAAGCTGACAGAATTTTTAATTGTAATGCTGATGAATGAAATTCATCATTAAAATCTTAAAACCAAAATAGATATTTCAGAAATGAACTTATATGTATGTGACAATTTAGTGTATCACTAACAAGGCATAATAAATTTGGGAGAAAATATGTATTATTCATTATTTAGTCAATGGTGTTTAAAACACATTATAAAAAATAAATACCATATAGTCAATGATTAAAAGTAAAATAATTAATTGAATATTTAAAAGTAAAAAGTAAATAGCAAGAAAAAGTATGGAATTTTATTTTATTTTGAACAAACTGGTAAATAGTTACTGGTTAAAATAGATAAAAGGTTAAAATAGTAAATGGAATATTTAAAAATGGCAAGTAATTGTTAAGTGGGTATAGTTACCTCCCATCCATTGTTAGTATAATTGGTACAACTTGGAATGCAATTTGACAACATCTATCAAAATTTTAAATGTCTACACATGTTGAATCAGCTCTCCCACTTCTGGGAATTTTTCTTACATATATATTTGCAAGTGTGCTCAGTGACAAGTTGAATAAACAATGTTGTTTATTGAATCTATATGGGTTTATACGGCCCAACTCAGCATGTAAACTAGAGAATGTATTGTTATATAAAATAAACAAGATATTGGTGGGTTATAACCAACTAAAAACCTGTTTTGCCTCAGGAAAAACATTAAAAATAACAAAAAATATATAAGGTGTTATTAATAATCCCATACATTTAGAAGACATATCAAGAACAAACATAATAAAGAGGAAAAATATAGCTCTTTTCTTTCTTTATTCCTTTTCCCTTTATTATCTTTGATGTTTATACCTTTTGATTTCTCTGCTGAACTGTGTAGCCAGAAAAGCTACTGCAAGTGACCACTGATATTCTGGAAAGAAAATTTAGTTTTTTCTTTAATGTGATGAGTGTGTGTGTGTGTGTGTGTGTGTGTGTGCTTTCAAAGAACTCTAGAATGAGATTCTCTTAAGAAGTTAGAAGTGTATGACAAATAAAATAAAGGCATTGGAATGGAAAAATTAACACTATTTATGTTTTTCTATGCCAAAGAGGAAAAAAATTTACAAAACACGCTTAAGTTCTTTCATGTCCTCACATTCTACTTTCATTTACCTTTGTTACAAAAGTCCGAGGAGAGGAATCTTAAAATTCAGTTATCTAGCCTCAGCCTTCACATGAATATTTTTGACTGAATATTTATTAAACATTGGTACAGCAATCTTGTTTGAAAACTTCAGAGCAAAATGGACTTTATTTCCCAGCTATCAAGAATAAACACTTTGAATTCTTTAGCACTATAAATATTCTCTGCAAATGTCAAAGTTTGATTTCCAAATTCTCTTTGCTCCTAAAGTGATGAGAAGTTACAATATATACAAATGACTTTCTTCCTGAGCCACACTAGTAGCTTATTTGGCATGATGATCTTCCCCTCCACAGACATTACTGTAAATCACAATGAAGATGTCAAGTCCAGAGTCAGGGTTCAGTGTCATCATTTTCTCTTCTTAATGCAAGAGCCTAAACACCATGTTACTACAATTTCCATCAAACTGAGTATCCCCGCTATCCTCCACAATGAAACATAGTTTTGCTCTTTCCTAAATTGTTATGTTATACCTGATACCTGATCTCTTAAACATTGAGAAGGGACTGAGATCCTCTGCTTCACCATCTCTCTCTCTCCACTTCACTTCATATTAATCTATGTTTTAAAGTATAGGGTATTTTTTTAAATCAATACATTCTGGTGTTTGGGGGAAGAGGAAAGATGGGCATTTCTAAATATGTTAAGACATATTAGAATAAGGTAAATGAGTTATGTTGGATGTAATTTTCCTTAATGTAATCACTTTTCATCCATCCTTGACTAGTGAGTGCTGAATTTAGGGATGCCTTTAACTCTTATAGGGAAGCATTTTGGGGACAGGATCAAGATAGCAACCAGACACATATAGTAAGGGCCTTCTCCACAGAGAAGAACCAGAATAGTAAGCAGATTCTCACATTTTGAACAGATCACCTAGAAGAGAACACTAGGATTCACCAGGGAAGTGACAGGAAGCACCAAAAGTGGGTAAGGGAAGGTTTAGGGCAACTTGCCCAGCTATGGACTGGTGAACAGCCAATAGAAGTTCCTGGAGGCGGGGAAACAGTAAGAGAGAAGCACTCAGGGCTTCACTCTTCAAGACAAGCTTTTATCATCTTGGCTGTAAGAGAACCCCCATGGCCCATGCAGGTCTTTGGCCTAACACAGGGAACTGGTGGCCTTTGCATAGAGATGTTACTCCAGAAAGGGAACCCATGCAGAATCCCATAGGCATTCAGGCCTAGAGCTAGACACCATTATGAAAGCCTAGATACTGGGGAACTATTAGGTTTGTTCCAGGTGGGAACCTGAAAAATATCATAAAGCCTGTGAAACAAAAGCTGTGGGAGTCTGGAGAGTCTGAGGTTATAAATCAGAAATGAAAAAGGAATTCAATAAACTCAGCAAGAAAAAAGAAAACAACCTCATTAAAAAGTGGGAAAATGAGATAAACACACATTTTTCCAAGGAAAATATCCTTATGAACAACAAACATATGAGAAAATGCTCAACATTACTAATCATCAGAGAAACACAAATTAAAACCACAATGAGACACCATCTTACTCCAGTTAGAATGAACATTATTAAAAATCCAAAAAACAATAGATGTTGGCACAGATGTGTTGAATAAGGGAACAACTGTTGCAATGTAAAATAGTGCAATCTCTTTGAAGATCACTGTGGTGATTTCTCAAAGAACTAAAAGTAGATCTACCGTTTGATTCTGCAATCCGACTACTGGATTCCATCCAGAGAAATTGAAATCATTATATTAAAAAGATACCTGTACTCTTATGTTTATCACAACACAGCTCACAATCACAAAGACTTGGAATTAGCCTAAATGCTCATCAACTGATGGGCACTCGACGCACACCCTGGGGTCCTACTCAGTGATAAGAAAGAATGAAATGATGTCTTTTTCAGTAACTTGGATGAAACTGGAGGTCATTATCCTATGTGAAGTAACTCAAAAACAGAAAAATAAATGGTACATGCCTTTACTTATAAGTGGGAGCTAAACTATGGCTACATATGGCATACAGAGTGGTGTAATGGGCATCAGAGACGCACAACAGGGAAGGGTTGGAGGTGGGAGGGATGAAAAAATACCTATGGCGTACAATTATAAAGAAGCTGAAAAATTCCTATTGCCTAATGACTTGATAGCCATTTTAGCACAAAATATTATCCCTTCTATGTTTAGATATGCTTCTATACACAAATACAATTGTGTTAAAATTGCCTATAGGATTTAACACAGTAACATACTGCATAGGTTTGTAGCCTAGGAGAGCAGTAGGCTATACCACATAGCCCAGGTGTGTTTTACTTCTTAAAACATCATCTATTTTTGTCTTTTGTAATTTTGAGTGTAATACGTCATCACTGTAAATAGTTTTTAATATATAGGAGGTGCATATGAAAAACAAAGCACTCATAATTCTAATCCCTAGAGGAATTAACTGTTCTCATGATAACTATTCCTTTTCAATATTTGTTATTATAAAAATATCAGTATACTTATATTTTTCAATTAAATGAGATCAGGCTGTATAAAAAATGTATTTTTTTTAAATTAGCATTATATTTGATCAATTTCCTGTGGTATTAAAGATTCCAGAAACCACTATGTTAATTATTATATCATACACATTATATGTATGGTTATATCTTAATTCACTTACCCTTTCTCCTAGTTTTTGTGATTTAGATTGTTTACAAAATATCTCCTATATTTTATAAATCTAACTTTGACCACAGGCATCTGTAGCCACACCAGCATTCCTATCACCCCTGATAAGGAGGAGGCTACCCCTGTCCCCTATCTCTGCAGGTGTTACTCAGAAAAAACCCTGTATAAAACCTAAGGCTTTTCCCTCCCTCGGTGTGAATGCTTTTTTGCCTCTACCCATCTGCACCCAGATGCTCAAAATAAAACAGCATTTTGCTACACATGAGCCTCCGTGTGTCTCTCTCTCAGCTCCGAAGCTAACAGGAACCATGGGCATACCTGCAACCACAGAAAACAACAGGTGGATGTACAATAGGCCTAATTCCAGTAGCTATCTCTCTAGAATCAGAAGGTACAGTCTGACCAAGAGTTCAAGCAGTTACTTCAGATCCTCTCCTTGGCTTGGCACATGCAGATAGAGTGAGAATTAAACACCCACTCTCAGCTACAACATTAAGATAGAAGGAACTGAGACAAATATCTAATAGCCCACATTTCCAGCTGCATCTAAAAGTTCTGGTTTGACCTTACATGTCTTGGGGTACTGACAGGGCATGACTCATCCTAGCCTCTTGGAGGCCACCAAAACCAGAGAATAATATTCTAATTTCTCTACTTTCATTTCTGATTTATTTATTTATTCTCTTTTTTCTTAGTCTAGATAAGAGTTTGCAAACAATCATCACAATTGCATATATACAAAAATAAAATAAAAAGAACAAAGAACAAACAAATAAATAGATTCTTGGGCCTCAGAGAAGACCTACAAAATCAGAAACTCTGGGGACAGGGCCTAGGAATCTGCATTTTAACAAGTTTCCTCAAGTGATTTTATTTGTTTACATTTTTTTAATTTTTAATTTCTTTTATTTCAGAATATTAAAGGGGTAAAAATGTTTCGGTTACATAAATTGCTTTCGTACTGTTTGAGTCAAAGTTATAAGAGTGCCCATTTCCCAGATGGTGAATGCATTAGGTGTGAATTTACCCATCCCCTTCTCCCCTCTCCCACCTGCTTGATTTCCAATGAATGTTATTTCCACATGTGCATGTAAGTGTTGATCGATTAGTTCTTATTTAGCAGTGAATACATGTGGTGTCTCCCAACCAATTTTTATACACTCTAACATTTCTCACACACACACACACACACACACACACACACATATGTAAGTGTAATTTGCTGTGTGACTGGGTGGTTGCCTTCTTGGGACTCAGTTTCCATGTATGTCAATTAAAGATGTCAAGGTCAATTTCTAAAAATAAAAAAACAAATAAACCCACAAGCAAGGAAATTGTGTGTGGGTGTATATACATATCCAGTCAATACCTTTTCCTCCCAAAGATAACCTCTAACATTATAAAATAGTTTTGCCTATTTCAGTCACTGAACATATCGTATACTACAACCTCTTTGTGTCTCACCTCTTTTATTATGATGTGCTAATAATGTTTGGAATGTAGCATTTCTTGAACAGAGTAGTGTTACATGGGCATGTTTAATTCTAGAAATGATCCGAACTATGCAGTTACAATTTGAATACTTTTTTATTTTAGAAAATAATCTCATGAAAGATTCCTTTAAAAATAACAAGTTGGTGGTAACATAAATTAACATGTAACACTGAAAATAAATCTTAATCACAGAGTATGTTGATATTATTGCATGCCTTAAACATCAGAGCAAGGAGTACTGATTTAATTTTTAAAGAAGTAGTCAGCAAAAGTGATGACATAAAATAATCAAAAAGATATGATATATAAGTGAGCAAATTAGATGAAAAGTAAATACTTAGAGAATAAATTAATGAAAAACACATACATACTCAAAAATAAATAGTGCAATGTCAGAAATCCAAAATTGAGAAAATGTTTTCAAAAATAATAGTGCAAAGACTTAACATCATATATCATACATAAGACAAATAAATATATTTTCACAAAAGTAAGACAGACTTTTATTACATTTGTACATGAGACAAACATCACTTTTTAAAAGATACAGCCGTTATTGCGAGTGGGAAATTTTAGCCTTTATTGCTTTAATCAGTTATCCATTTGGAATTGAGAACTTGGCGACAGCCATAGAAAAAGGCAATTAGATGAAAAATGATTTATTTTTTTAAATAACACCATGAAAGTCAGTAAATTTCCTTCCTATGAGCATTATAGAAAGCAGAGGTGCATCACCTTTATTGCTTCTCTAGTAATTCTTATACCTCACAGATTTAGGCAGTTTTGCAATAGTAATAGCAAAACAAAAGCAAAAACATTATGGAATTCTTCCTAAGAAGCAGAAAACATACAGATTTTTTTTACTATGGGGCCACCTCAGTACTTAAGTGATCTCTGTTTAGGAGCTACGACAGAGTGCAAAAAATGACCACAACTGTTTTCAACACTTTTCATTACAATGTGGAGTCTAGTTTTATTTTTTTTCCCTCCTTTTTCCCTCCTTCCCTCCTTATCAGGTGTATATATACACCTGATAAAACCAAACTGCCAATGTAAAAAAATATATGGGGATTTTTCCCTCACTTATTTTTAGGGAATACATCCATTACATATTTTTTAACTTAAGGGCAAAGCTCACGATGGCACTGAAGAAAAAGGCATGCTCAGATCAATTTTAATGATCTGAGAACATGATGAAATATGAACTCTAAATCAGATTTCAACTGATTATCCTGGCATCTCCATTCCTCAAAAGTCTTACAAAGCATTAGGAATGTTGAACATGAACTTTTTCTTTTTTTTTTTTGGTTTCCACATCAGGCTTGGATTGATTATAGTGAACTATTAGCTTAACTTTATCTCAACATTAAGCTTTTGCAAATGGCTATACCTCTGTTTGGAATGTTCTTCCCTTGTATCTGTTTGGATTTTCCAAGAAGCAGATGCCAAGACACAGTAATATGTATAAAAGATTGGAAAAGAAAGAGTAGATATGACTATAGATGATAAACTATAGATGATAAAACAGAAGGAAATAGGAATAGGCAAGTAGACTCTTCAGATTACAATGCAAGTCTGCCATCTGTGAAAGGACAAGGCGAAGGAAGAATCAAATTGGAAGCACCTCAAGAAAAAAAGCATAATTCTAAGTCTTGTTCAGACCAATGGGGAATCCTCAAGCACAGTTTACTATGGGAATCTTTGTCAGACAGAAATGGGCTGGTTTTAGCAATCTTCCAAGCTCAATCTTTGATAGGGAGTAATCATGGCTTTGGCTGAAAATTGGTAGTGCAACCAAAGAGACAGCAGCTGGGGCTGTCACTCAACTGTATTCCCCATAGTGAGCACCGTTGATGAGATTTAAGGAACAGACTTATGTTACTGCCAAAATCCTCTGCTTCCCCACACAAGTATACTTCTTTATGCAGGTTCAGGGAACAGCTCCACCATGGTTCCTGTGGGCCTCACTTCCTATAGACAAAGTTAGAAAACGGAGGTTATTGATGAAAATGACATCCCTCATTGCTGCAGGTAGTTTTTGGTTTGTAACTGGTACTCATCTTCTTCCTTCTTCTATCCTTTTTAAATTCTTCTCATCAGTTGCTATCATCTCATCACCTAGTGGTATGACCAGCATTTTCATTTCTGAGGTGACTGAGCTCTTCTCAGTCTCATGTTGCTGCACATGGCTTTCACAGTTATAGTTGCTCAAGGGATTACACCAAGAGGCACCCAAGTAGATCACTCATGTGTCATACATACTCCTGCATGCCCTTTTGGCTGTTCAGAGTCAATTCTTCTCGCCAAGATGGTAATTTCTCTTTTAGTCTGTTGGTCTCTCTGGCACAGGAAGACCAAATTGCCTTAACAGTAGCCATAGTTTTAGTTCCGTAGACTGTGTCTTCTGGCAATAATGTGTGTCTTGTGAGGGACAGGAATTCCAACTCTACATAGTCATAGTTGTAAGGGCCGGTAGCAAAATTTCCTCCAATAGATCAATGGTAGTGGCAGGAATTAGGATCATACTTGCTTCCACCCATTGGTTCTTGGACCTATGTTTTCTTCCTATTAGGAGATATCTCTAATTAAATGCATACATTGTTTCCAGAAAAATGGTGACTTATCCATTCATAGTATTTGCTCAAACTGATTTTCAGTCTTCTTTCCATAGGCTTTTCCAGTGATCTATAATGCAGGATGCTTCTGAATAGCACAGTATGTGACATGATGAGTGGATTTTATGGACATGGGTCCCAAAACCACCACATCTCCTTTGCTGTAAAGTGGACCCTCTGGTCAGATGTTATGCTGTGCCATATTACATACCTTTGAATTGAATATTCCATAAGTCCATGGATAGAAGTGCTGGCTGAAGCTCTGCAGGCAGGAAATATAAACTGATACTCAGAATAGCCATGTATCTCTGTGAAAACAAACCACGACCCCTTTAATGATCAAAAGAGCTCTATGCAATGAACTTGCTAACAAGTAGAATTTTTTCTTCTCAAGGAAATAGTACCATATGAATGGTCCAAGAATAGTTTCTATTTATGGGAGGCTGGACATACAGAGGTAACCAAATACATATCTACTTTGATAAATAAAAGTCAAAGCTGATGGGCCTATGCGTAACCATTGTGCCCAAATGCAGCCTCTATCACCACAATTGAGATCACTCCGTTCAGGTGCTGCCATAAAATGACCAAATAATTTTGTCTACCCTGTTGTTCTGTGTCATTTCTGCAGTTGATGTTTTTCTATGTGTGTTAACAAGTAATAAAATAGACTTGATATTTCATACAGTCTACTATATGTGTCTGTATATACAAAACTACCCTAGAACCTCTTGTCCCTAAGCCTCAAATTTTCCCCTTTCAAGTCTTTAATCCAAAATCCCTAGCCATTTTTCACTGTTCATGAATATATATATATATTCTAACCTCAAATCATGTTTCCTTCCATAGGAAGTATGTGATCAGCTTTACCCATTAGGAAGATTTTTCCTTGTCATTAACTTTTACTGTCAACCCTAGATATGGATGTAATGCAGTCAATATTAATTTTAAGGATAGTACCCACATACTGAACTGGCCCATCCACAAATCAACTTTTGGCATTTTCTTCCTCCTTCAGCTTATCATATGGGACACTTGCAGGGCCATAGGTGGGATCTGGAAAAAGGATGTGATGCAACCTGAGTTAGTGACTCAGAGTTCTGGGTGGTCTGCTCATGAAGCTTACTCATGTCTTCTGGTCCTTCTTGGAGCAAATTCTATATCTACCATTTCCAACTTATGGTATAGTGCTGCTATACCCATCAGACTTTTTGATTTGAAAGTTCTGATGGAGTGTAGCTCATAATTAACAGTTACACAGTACTATGGTTTGAACATGGTTTGTCCCCACTAAAACTCATGTTGAAATTTGATCCCCTGTGTTGCAGGTGGGGCCTACTGGGAGGTGTCTGAGTAATGAGGGCAGATCTCTCATGAATGGCTTAGTGCCTTCATGTAGTGAGATTTCCAGCTCTCATAAGACTGGATCTGTGCTCTGAGACTATTATTAGTCCTCAGAGAGTATATTGTTATAAAACAAGTTTCTTTCTCCTATTTGGCCCCTCTTTGCATGTGTCCACTTCCCCTTTGACCTTCTGTGCCATGTTGTTGATGCAGCATGAAAGCCCTTGCTAGAAACCACGGCTATGCTCTTGAACATTTCTGCCTACAGAACCACGAGCTACATCATAAACTTCTTTTTCTTTAAAAATTACTCAGTCTTATGTATTTTTATAGCAACACAAAACAGACTATAGTTATGGTTGTTTGATGTCTAACGTTCAAACATTTCATACATGCTAGGGTACGGTAGTATCACATTAGGAGCTCTTTCTCAAAAGGTATATAATTCTCTACCACAGGTGGCATGGCTGTGCTCCAAAAACCCAAGGGCCTTTAGTCTGATTCTTGCATTGGGGTTTTCCATAAATTCCACAGTGCATCTTTTCCATCCCTGACAACTCCAACGCAATAGGCTCTGAGAGATCATGAGGTTCAGGTGGTAGAACTGCTTTTACAGTAGCCTGGACCTTCTGCAGAGCATTTTCCTGTTCTAGACATCATTCAAAACAGGAAACGTTTTTGTTTCCCCAACATATGGGGTCAAAGCAGTATATTCATAGGTGTGAAACATGTTGATTATAGAACTCAAAAAATCCTCTAGAATGGTGCTTTCTTCCCTGCTATAGGAAATAAAATTTGTCATACTTTTGAACAAACATCCTGAAATGCCCTGACCATAAGAACCACAAAAAAACTTCACTTATGGGACTATTTCTAAATCTTCATAGAATATGTTGCACCCTCTGAAGTACACATGCTTACCCAAGTCTCTAGTGTGCTAGCCCTTCTTACTGCTATCATGCTCTTTGATCAGCATGATGTCACCGATTTAATGGATCAATATAATGTTCCATGGGATGTCTAGGCAGTGCAGATACCCTTGGACTATCTTATGAGAGAGTGTATGTATGAACTTAACTAATTCTGAGGTAAAACTACAAACTAAAATTGTTGTTAATTCTACACGGATGTAAAATCCTTATGATCCTCTTGTAATCAAAATAGAAAGTAAAACATTTTCCATATGAATGACTTCATAACATGCACAGAGTGCTTTATTAATCTGCTCTTGCAATGACTCCATGACTACTACAGCATCTGCAGTTTGGGCTATTTGCCTGAGCTTCATTAAACTGCTCAGCTGCAAACCTTTCATGAAAAAGAAAGGATCACTCAGAGAGCAGAGTCAGGAGCTGTAAGGGGTAGCTGAGAACCACTGTTATGAAAATAAATGAGATACTTTTGATCTTAGATTCCAGACCAAAGTAATAAAGAAAACCTATAGCAATGACTAATTAAAAATGCTTGAATATATATTGATAAATAGATGGAGGAATATAGGGACACAGTAGGGGAAAGAGAGAGAGGGAGAGAGAGAGATTATACGTATCATCTTTCAAGAAAGAAAAACCGTCTAAGCTCAGTCAAAAAGGTATCTGAAAAGGATGATGGTAAAAATATGAATTTAATGGCTGCCCTGTGGACTGTTTTCAGGCCCCCTAGAGACTTGTATTATATATTGTTTGTTGATAGTTAGTACTCTCTCATCCATTCAAAGCACTTAATAACAGTGTAAAGGATAAAACCACCGAAAACTGCATTTCTCACATTTCCTTTCCAGCAGGGTTCTGGATAGATCCATACAATTAAAGAAACCATGTTGGGACATGAAGACATAGAGGTAGAGTCTTCTTACACGGTTCGAGCACCCTCCTGTGAATCAGCCATTTCAGATCGGTAGGAATAGGTTCTAGCCCTTCCATCATGCTTGAAAGCCTGTTATTTCCTGCACTAAATCTCCTTGTATTTAAAACATCTACACTGGTGTTTGTTTTCTTGACCAATTTATAACTGATATAGTATTTGATTAAGAAAAAGGATCTTAAAAACTTCAAGATAGAAATATGAGATTATTTGTTTAGTTGGATCAGATTCAAAAGCATAGAAAAGTAGAAACTGAGATACTGGCAGTTCATGGCATGTGGCTTCAGTTATAAAACAAATTATTTGACTTATCACCTTTCCAGACACTTTTGGAGACAAACTGGCTTTTGTATCAGAATATTATAGAGGAAATGATGAACACAAGTACAACTTAGATAGCCCAGTTTTGCTGCACTAAAAGGCTTATGAAAAGAAAATGACAGACTCAAGAACTCAAATTGGCAAGTTAGAGACCAGATAATCGCTTTATTATCTAGGTGGGATTTTTTATCTACAATAAAGATAGGACCAGTGATCTGAAAACCAGATACACATTTTGATCTTATGGTTTGCAGAATTATAGCACACGAACTCAAAGTATTTCCAAGTCTTTTACTGAAATCAAAATATTTTTTCTAGAGAAAGTGGGAGCCTTGAAATTGGATTGAGTATATTTGGGAAGATTTTTATGATTTGAAATAACTTGATCTTTTAACAAAAGCAATCTTTCCTCCTCTGTTGTGGAGGTTAGCCTCTCTTTTCTTGAATACCCCCAGAAAACTTAATTTGTGAAAGTTACCTCAGAGAAGAGTTGTCAAAACCTAGGGATCATGTATGAGAATGGATTCCAAGAGTATTAGAATAGAAGAAATAGCACAACATTGGATCAAGCTGTATTTATGATAGTGGCTTAGATTAAATGAAGATACAAGACCATAATGTAAAAGAATTTACTCAAAATTAGGAGGCTAGGAGTTTGGATGTTTGTCATGTGTGAAAGGTTCAACCACACACTAAAATGTAAATTTGAGTGTTGATAAGACATCCTTATCAGCATTAAAATATGTATCAGTAAAGAGAACTCTAGCATTTGTAGAAAACACAATAACTGCTATATTATGAAAACCAAAGATTATGGTGGAGATGTCAGTATTGGAATTAGCTTTCTGAGGCCTGAGTGGGTAATGAGATCCTGGAGTCATGCAATTCAAGTGACAGTATTCACAAACCTAAGATAAAGTAAAAACATTATAATAATAGGCAGCAGAGCAAATTATGATATGTAATGTTATGGTCTATTGATGCTATTGTCAATGGGCTGTTTAGTAAAATACTGCTCAATCTGTTTACTAAAAGAAAAATCTAGACCTGGTGGAAGAGATGTAACATGAGTTACCAAAATGGTGAATCAGTGTCCCACACTGAATTTCTAGTCTCGAGCTTATTCATATATGCAGAGCCACTTGAGTGACATAAAGGCTCTGAATCACCTTTAGGGAGGATCCTGCAGCACTGCAATGGTATATACTTTATTCCTATTCAACTTTTCTAAAGTAATCTGTAGCATTTAACATGATGACCGATAACTATGCTGAGGGAAATCCCAGAAAAAATAGGATGTCTGGTCACAGACTATAAATTTACAATAGTCCCTGGATACTTTAAATACCCTGGTGATCTAAAGTCACAGAGAAAATGTATAAAGGTCAAGTGATTGATAGAGTCATGATGTCAATCCACTTTATAATGGATCTGAATGGTCTACAAGCATACCTTTTGATTTTCCCCCAGTTCCTGAATAAAGAGTTGAAAATAGCCTTACTCAGCAACTGGCTGAATGGACAATTGGCTCACAGACACACAGAGTAAG
This sequence comes from Propithecus perrieri, assembly GCA_963574695.1. Classification (NCBI taxonomy): domain Eukaryota; kingdom Metazoa; phylum Chordata; class Mammalia; order Primates; family Indriidae; genus Propithecus; species Propithecus perrieri. The sequence continues at coordinate 17,270 of CAUYRB010041521.1, forward strand.
AACTACATTGCAGGATGATCCAAGTGGAAACCACTGGATATGCCACTACATAGAAAAACAGTAAACTAAAAGCAAATATTGCATTCCTGGAGTAATTGTTGAGAATAGTATAATCATGGTATAATTACAAAATTTGAACTATAAAATCAAATTTGAAACATGGAAAAAAAGAGATAAAATACAGAGCAATAACAATTAGATTTATATGGACTTCTCCTTAGCAATATGCCAAAGACAATGTAATAATACCTTCAAGTGTTATGTGATTTAAATGAGCACGTAAATGTAAAAGAGAGACAGCTCATCTTCTCCATAGAATATACAACATAATGAAATCTGCTTTGTCATTTAATTTCCTACAGTTTAATTTTCTATACATTTCTCCACTTACCACTGAACTCAATGATTTTCATTCCTCTGTGCTACCATTGATGACAGAGTACTTCCTAGTGTTGTTGACACCTCCTCTTAAATTTCCTAAATCTATATGTGGCACCTTCCTTCACAATAATGCTAGTTGGAATATTCCCTTTGCCAGATATTTCAAACGGAATCATTTTAGCTGAATCACTTTAGCTTTCCCTATAAATCCCAAAACCTTAGGAACACAAGGAGAACCAATGTGTCAATAGCTGATGTTTTCCCCCAAATCTTATCTTTTCATAGCTTTTGGATTATTCAGGATTGAAGTAATTTTCTTTCTTCAAATGACTACACAAATATCTTTTTTGACAACTCTTGCCTGAATTACCATAGTCTAATTTTTCTCCCTTTTCTTCTTATTTCAAATTTAAATGGTACTTTATAATTTTACTTTTACTACTAATACTTATTTGTCATGTAACTTTCAAAAAATGGAAGTTACAGTAAATGAATATAAGGGAAACAGTTATAACACACTGCATTATGTGCTAATAATTTGGGGTTTTTCCTGCAAAGAAAACATACAGGTCTATAAAATACTTTGTATATTGTGTCACTTTTTTTACAACATATATTTTTAAGTTGATCTTAATTCTATTTTCCCAAGTTTAACTATGTAAGCTATTCCTTACTCATTATTATTTCAATATTATTTTCAAAATTATTTATCACAATTCTTATTTTAATTGAATAAAATTTGCAGTCCAGTATTAATGTAGCCAGGGCAGATATTCAGAAGAAAAATATACATATAGGTCCTAGGGAAGTATGGATTATAGCATTATTTGACAGAATAACAGCTAATTCATAGGGTATATTGAGTTAGAGATAATGGAAAATGGAGATAAAGAAAGGAAATCTGACCTATCTTTGAGAAAATATCCAGTTCGTTCATTCCAAACGTTACAGCTAAGCAGTACAAATTAGTCACTACTTCAAGGGCAAAAAAAAAAATATTAGTATTTTCTTTCTAAAATACTATGCCCTATTGTTAGAAGGTTAATATTTTTGTCCTTTTAACAGAGGGTTAGTGAATCTATAAAATGAAGGAGACCTTATTACATAAAGTTTTGGTTGGATACACAAACTATGAGTTTTCAGTAATTTGATGTTATAGTTACATAATTATAATAATGTCTTGAGTTGATTGCTTTGGAAGATGGATTATGATGTATCTAATTGAGTTGAATCCTCTAGATAAATTTCGTTCATTTGACTTGCTGAACACTAAAGGTTGTGTAACTTGAGATTAAAAAGGCATTATCATACCAGTTATTATAGTTTGGTGCAAGATATATACCACTTCATTTATTGGAGAGTCAAGTACTAACCAGGAGAAAAGGTCAAAAATACAGTAGAAGTAATTATTTTCACTTGCACAATCACTAGTGAGAGCATGAATGTAAGTACTTTATCTCATTTTCTAGCCACACTGTGTTGCAGGGCCATTGTCGTATATCTGAAATGAAGCATTGCGAGATATTTCACATGGTGAGGTCTTACACTACCAGCTAAGTTATTAAGGAACCTCATAAACTTCTTACATGAAAGATATATTGAGCAGTCCATCTTTAATATAGAGTGTTCAGGATTGAAATATCAGCGTGCATCCTGATCACTGATCTTTGGACAGGCTATTAATTATATTATACAGATAATATTTTTTCCACATGCTTACAGTGCAAGCCTTTTTTTTAAAATCAGAGATGTATTATTGAATAACAATATTTAAATAGCATATAAAATTATATGACACTGTGTAAAATCATACCCTAGAAAAGGGAGCTCTTTCTTCAATGCCAATTTCATAAAGATACAAGATCAAATTTAATCTTGAAAGTTTAATCAAATCTATGGATATCCTTTAATCAGCCTTCTTTACTTGTCAATTTATGATCATTCTTTATTATTCTTGGAGAGCAAGGTACTTGATACCTGTGGTTCTTAATCACCTCTTTCTAAAATACTAAGGAAAATTAAAGATTTTCATATCACTTGAAAAATATAAAATGTAGGCTAGATTGACTAATACATATTAGTGTCATTAAAAAGCAAACAGAGCAAGAAGAATAGAACTTTCATTTACATTGTGCACAATTTAAATGATATTGTTAATATCGATGCCTCAATAGATCTCAAAAGCCATATCACCTATATAATGTTCTAAGCTATCTTCATACAAGAATCATAGGCATTTTTACAAATGCTGTACCATATTATTATATATTAGGGCATGGCTTCTCTAACTATTGCATTAGCACAGCTTATACAAATTTACATTCCAAACGTGTTATTCTGTTATGAATCCCAATATTCTCTATGGTCAATGAGAAATATGGATAAAAAGGACAAAAAGCCACTGCCATTATCATGTAATTAGCTTTTGGAGTTTTTATCCAGATTACTTCCAACATTACATAATAAAATAAATTTTGCATTTTTAATCAGAACAAATGCTATGCGGTTTTGTCAAATTAAATATCTCTTATTTTATGCATCTTCATTGTTTTTATTCAGCTATATATTAATATATCCATTTATTCATAAAATGTTTATTTTATAGGCAATGAAAAAATAGATACTGTTCCTTACATTATGGAGCTCATATTTGGGTGAAACTTAGAAACAATAAATAAACAAGCAATATATATAATAATGACAGGTCATGAGAGATTTTTAAAAATTAAATAGAATAGTGAAAGCAGAGGAATTCAAGGGTGCAATAGGATAGTATATCTCGATAGGGCAGGTATCATGGTTAAGTTGATATTTGGATAGAAAATTTTAAAAGTAATTGAGTGGATCACACAACATTTTAGACCATTGTAGACGGGGGAATTGACAAATGCAGTGCTGAAAGGTAGAAACACACATAAAATGATGAATGAACAGCAAGAAAGCAAGCATGGACAGAAAGTGAGTGAGAGGAGAAATGGAAATTAGATGTAGGAATCACAAAGAGTTAGACTTTCTAGGTGCTATTAGCCATGGTAAAGAATTTCAATGTTATTCTGAATGAGACAAGGAGCCCCTGGAAGTTTCTGAGCAAACAAATGACATTGTCTCACACACATTCCAATGCATATTTGCTGCCCAAGGTAAAGATGGAGGTCAAGAGAGGAAACAGACAGAAGAGTTACAAGGCCTCTGGCATAACCTAAACTGAAAAGCAGTGGTTTAGAACAAGGAAATTGTGATGGAAATAATAGGGAAGGTTGGATTAAGAATATATTTTCAGTTACTAACAGTGGGATTTGTTGATATATTGACTGTGAGTTGTTAATATGGGATGTGAAATATTAATAGAAAGGATAAAAAAGCGTAGCCATTATTATGTAATTATGCAAAACAGAGATAAAACATAGAAAAATAACTAGCCAAATTCACGAAGCCTGTTAAATGCATAGCCAGCTTGGAACACAAGTAGCCTGGCTTGAGAGCAGATGATTAAATCATGTTTATACAGGTGGGATACGATAACTCAAGGGTAAGTGTAGATAGTGAGCATGCATATATATCAAAGTTAATGAATCCAGAAATTTCTTTTAGTCATTTCAATTTATATGAAAAGTGTCATTTAAATCCAAACATATCCGATGACTAACAATATACATCTGAATGGTGTGCAATTTTCTTTTCTTTGTGCATTCAGTTATTGAGCATTTATGCACAAGGATTTCTTTTAAAATTATAATAGATTTTTTAAAAACACAAGGAATGAAACCCTTATTAAGAGAGATAAAATACATCCCAGAGTGATTATTGGTATAAATTGAATACTTAATCTGAGAAGCCATAGAACATCCCAGATTATTTATGGAACTCAACTTTCACGAATAATTTTGTGACCTAAGAGGGGCTAAAGCCCTTTGTATACTTTTGTAATCTCAATGATCACTGCCTCCTGGTCTTCACTCCCTGTGTGATACAATACCCTTGGGTGTGGGCTGGACCTAGTAGCTTCCTTCTAAGGACTAAAATGCAGTAAAGATAATGGGATGGCACTTCTGAGATTAGGTTACAACAAACTGAGACTCTCATACTTCCGGAGTCAATTCTCTTTCATTCTTTTTTGTTTACTCTTTTCCTTGCTTTAATGAAGCCAACGTAAACTGCTTGATTTGGCTGATGCCTATTTGGTAAAAAAATCGAGAAAAACATTGTACCATAGGCTTATGAGGAACAGAGACTATCAGTTCAACAATCACCAAGGAATTGAATCCTGTGAACAATCTTTTAAAGAAACTTCGAAGGGATCTACCACCAGTCAAGTCTTAAAATGACCTTGGCCCAAGTCAACACAATTACAGAATTCAAAAGATCCAGTCTCAGGACCCACCTAACAACCCTTACCTGGAATCCTGATCAACAGACATAATGAGATAATACTGGTTTTTTTTAAGGCATTAAGTTTAGGAGTAATATGTCATGCAACAATAGATTACTAATGCAGGGCTTGAGTATCTACTTGGTGACTTCTGGAAAAAAAAAATAAGAGTAAACTATTCACTACTGTGTAACAAACTACCCCCAAAATTTAACGACTTAAAACAACAATAATTTTATTGTAGCTCAGTATTTTGTAGGCCAAACATTATGGAAGTTCTCACCTGAATGATTTTTCTGTTTCATGTGCATTGAGTGGTATCACTTAGTTGTATTCAGTTGTGCATGTCACAGTCTGGAGAGTCCAATACGACTTCTCTCACATGCCTTGCCCCTTGTTTGTGATGGCAGAAAAACTGGGCTTTACTAGGGGGCTCTCTCCCTTTCTATGTGCTCTCCTGACCTCACAATATCTCTGCAGAAAGGTAGTTGGGCTTCTTACATGGAGACACAGGGATCCAAGGAGGAGAAAGCTGCTGGTCTAAGCCAGAAATTGGCATAGCATTGTTTCTGCTGTTTCCCATGGTTTCCCATTGATCAAAGATACAGAGCATACCTCAGAATCACACTCTGAATGAAAATTTATCAAAAAATTACTAGACACATTCAATTACCCACAGACACTTAGGAGAATTAAAGTTCTCCAGGAACAAAGTTGACTACTCTGTTTCTAGGTTGATTGATTAGGTGAATGCTAATACTTTTGATTATGAAAGGGAATTCAGAATGAATAAGAAAAATTTTAGTTTAGATGAGGGAAATGAGCTTAGTAGTCATATAATTTGATATTGCTTCAAGACCATATTTGGTATATGATTCTGCCTTTTTATGGTATACAGGAGAGAAAAGCATCTATATAGTAGTAAATTGGGAGTCAGGATGTTTCTGTAATTTATTTCTTAGTCACACACATTCCCACTCGCACTATAATTAATTGGATATTAGAAACAAGTAGTTTCTCTGACAGAAAACAATAGTTAAGTCGAAATTTTACCAAAACTTAGCTCTGTTAAGATACACGTTTTATACATATATTATATGTATTTAAATGCAAACATAGATTTTTAGGGCCGGGCGCGGTGGCTCACGCCTGTAATCCTAGCTCTCTGGGAGGCCGAGGCGGGCGGATTGTTTGAGCTCAGGAGTTCGAAACCACCCTGAGCAAGAGCGAGACCCCGTCTCTACTAAAAATAGAAAGAAATTAAT
>CAUYRB010041522.1:0-23525 GCA_963574695.1 Propithecus perrieri
AAGAAACAATGGTGATATAGCACCTCTTGTATACTCCTGGATAGAGCTGGAATGCATTCTACTAAGTGAGGTATCCCAAGAATGGAAAGACAAGCACCACATATACTCACCATCAAATTGGTATTAACTGATCAACACATAAGTGCACATATAAGAACAACATCTATTGGATGTTGGGCAGGGGGGAGGGAGGAGGGGACAGGCATATGCATACACAAAGAGTGCAATGCGCACCACCCAAAGAATGGACATAGTTGAAACTCGGACTTGGGGGGGGTGGGGGGTAAGGGCAACATACGTAACCTAAACATCTGTACCCCCATAATATGCTGAAATAAAAAAAAAGTGAATATTGCAATAAAGCTACTCACACACACACAAAAAATAAATAAAAAGAATAAAAAAAATAAAAATATGCAGACAGTATTACAGAGAGCCTGGGCTCTGGGACCCAAGTGTCTAAATTCCCATCTTAGCTTTGCATATTTCTATTCGTAAGACACTGGACGAGTTATTAACTACTCTGTGCCTCTGTTTCCCCATCTTGAAATAGAGAAATCAGAAGCCTCTACCTCACAGGGTTGATGTAGTGATGAAATTAGATAGTGAGTACAAAGAACTTGGTGTCTGACACATAAATGAGCATGCAACAGGTAGCTGTGGAAACCAGCGAAAGTTTCCAAGCAGAAAAGTGGCATGATTAGGAAGACAAATCTTGCAACAGTGTTTAGGACCGGTAGAAGGGAGGGAACTGAAGGAGAGGGGTCTGTTAAGAAGTTTTTACTATAGACGAAGCAAAAATACAAGAACAGCCTGAATCAGAGAAGAAGGAAATAACAGCTCTTCATACTCTTGGAGACTTGACCTCCCAGAGAGAACTAGAACAACTAGTATTATTCAAAACTGGATGTGAGAAGAAAAGGCCAAGGCGGTTGGTTTTATTTAGCCTGAAGAAGGCTGAAAAGTATGAATTGCTGTTTATTAACTCATGAGTGGATATTACTCTGGAAGCTTTTAGACAGCTTTCCAAATCTCTCTCTTTCTCAATGTGTATATATATATGTTACATGTATGTATAATATATACAGATAGATTATATATTATCATATATAATATATATAACATATAATATATATGATAATATATATGATATATGATTATCAATAAAAACACTTTGGAACTGTACTGATAACATGATATTTAAATATTAGTTATTATTATTACTCCAAGTGTTTTGTATTATGTGGAGAGATAGAAAAGGCAGCTGGCAGGGATTCTAACCCCAACCCACTTTTGATTGACATACTTTGACTTACACATGTTGATCTTTTTCTAAATTAAACTGAAACGCAGGTCTTAGCCAAGTAGGCAGAGTTCAGAAGACTTAGGTGAAGTATGTCATGTGTCGTAGCAAGGATGGAGCATTGAAGGTCTCTCATAACATACTGTATGTTAGGTCCAGCCACCGTCCATTCCTAGCTGGTTTTAGAGAGGCTTTAGCCTCCCAAACCTGGCAGGGGAGGCCAGGGCAGGAGCTAAATCTGTGATGGGAGGAGAGTATAATATCCGCTCTAGGCTGTGCAAACAAGGCCTAAAGGGAAGACATCGAGGAACCAGGCACCCTCCTTCCCCCAAGTCCTATTTACAGTAGTTATAGAAAGATTAGCAGATGTGAGCTATGGATAGGAAGGGAAGGAGTAGACCTTCCCCAAGCCCTAAGGACAGCAACTATGTTGAACTATGTGTGTTTAGAGTCAGGCTGATGGCTGTCTGGCTTCCTCAAGGAATAAAAATAATAATCCTAATCCTCCCTCAACATCAGAAAACAATCATTAGTGTCCTGCTTCTTCCATCCCTTCCCCAGAGTAAGGGTCAGTGCTGGTCCCTCTTGGTAGATACACAACTGACGCATCATGACTGATGTTAGCCGGGGTAGGCACCGGGTTCAGGGAAAAGGTCCAGGTGTTTCCAGCTGCTATTTCATCCACAAGCACAGGTCTACTCCCATAAAGATCTCTATCCAGCCACAATGGATGCCTATCTGGATCCTGGCAGTGACTACAGTGGGAAGGAGGTGGGGTAGCGCGTGGGCCCTGTCATGAGACGGCATGGGGGAATGGGGCGACCCAGCGTCCCTGAGGGGATGATGCTTAGGGGGCTGGACTAGGTCACCTCTCATATTTGGAAGCTTCAAGACTCTGCATTCTCAGTGATTTAGTCTCTCCGTAATTCCCTGGCAACTAATGACAATGAATTTCTATGAGCCAAGTACTTCCTCTTGCCTTGCTTGAGTCTTGTGAAATCTAAAAGAACAGAGGAAAAAAGGATCCTCAGGACAGAAGAACTTCTCCTTTTTCCTCCAAATCAGGGAGAGGGGCAGAGGGGGAGCACCTTACTTTAAGCAAGTGTTTACCAGCTGCCAGCCCAGACACACCCCCAAGAAAATGCCTTGGAGAATGATGTTGTGACTCATGGCTTGGCAAGTACCAGGATCATGCCCCGGGCTCCCAGATACCACACTGGCTCCTCCAGGTCGCTCTGGCTGGATTGCCTCTGCCTCCTTTTCCCCAGAGGCATTCCTCATCTGCCCTCTCCTCCCCACCCCTCCTACCCTCAAATCGTTCTAGGTGGTGGGGGGAGGAGAAGCAGAGAGGTAAGCAGTTTTAGAATTGGGATTTGAGTTAGGCTTAATTTCAGAATCAGGATTAAGGACTGAGTTAGGGATAGAGCCACTCTGGGGTTTGGTTTAGTCAGTGGACTTTTAGCTGGTAGAGACAGCAAAGCTCTACTAACTAACAGATTTTAAAGTCCTAGGGTTAGATGTTTTGGTGATAGGTCCACTTTCATTGGGGTCAGATTAGAAGAGTTTAGAAAATAGGAAATGTCAACACATAAACAAAGATGTCATGAAGAATCACCTCCTAGGAATCTAAGCAGAGGTTTTTCGGAATCAACTACATGTCTAAGGGTTGTAGATACCATAGAACCATTACATTCATTCCCCAGGCATGGTGCAGTATTGTGTGACTTTACCTTGACCTCAGTTGTAGAACTTGCTAGTACACCCAAGAGTCTTTCTTGGATTTCTTCCTCTAGTCCCCTCCTTGTCTCATCAAATGAATTGTTCCTTTATCCCATCAGCATTGGGAAATGACTGGAGGAGTAGCTGAAGAACCAAGGCCCTGACATTTGGGTACCTCGGGCGCCGTCTTGGCGGAGAGGCGCTAAGCAAAGCATGCTGGGGCTTCCCAGACTGAGACATCTGTCAGCACGGCTCAAGAGGCTCCGCCTCAGGCAAAGGACAAGACATATAGCAAGTTCTGAGCTCAATTTCTGAGGACACGAAGAAAATAAAACTCAGAACAACTGCAGGGGCAGTAAGGAGGTATGGAGCTGGAGGCTTCCCAGGAAGTCACGGGGGTCGTCCAGGAGAAGTTGGAAGATAAACCAAGTGATACTATTGGGTTGAATTCCTAGAAACCCATACTTAGAGACCACACATACGCACACATACACACATACACCAGCACCTCCTTACATAAGGAACCCAACCCAGTGAAATGAACTGGCTGGCAGCCCAGCCCCTACTATGCAACCCAATCTCTTCCATTTGAAATTGGGCCTCAGTTTCTCTTCCTGCTCTCCTCACTCCCTTTCTCCCACATCTGGCTCCTTAAGTGCTTGGAGATCCTCCTGCAGAGGGGCTAGCAGGGTACAAAGCTGGCATACGCCCCATGTCAGCGCTGCTCTCCCCACGAGCAGCAGCAAGATGGTGATTAGCTGCTCTCCCCAAGGCTCGGAGGTGAGGGATTTTTTTTCTTTCAAACATGTCACATCTGGCACATCTGCTTTTTTAGCAATGATGCATCCCAAGGGGTATAATCAACAGTTGGGGCGGGGCTGGGATGCAGGTCTGTACTGACAGAAGCCTGAGCCAGAGACGCCAAGAGCAAAACTTAAGAACACCAACTCCCCCCACTCCCCATCGCCCCCAGGGGCTGAAGATGAGCCCCGTCTTTCTGCCTCAGAGCCAGGTGCCCCTCATAGCCCAAACCTATTTTAAGGCACAGAAGACAATGCAATGATGCATTTTGATTTGGGAAATTATATAATCCATTCTCTTGTCCAACCTTAAACTCTCCTGCTAGAATTAGAAGGGGACTGGAAAATAACTAATCGCTCTTCCCTTTGTCACAAGCTCAGAAGCATTAATCCGAAAGGCCCTGGCAGTGTTTTCTCCAGTCTTTGCACCCTGACTCCTTTTAGCTGCCCTCATCTCTTCCTTGCCCCTTTCAAGTCCAATCCCTCACAACAGTTCGGAACCCCCACTTTGATCCTGGTGTTCAGAGGCACTCCCTAAGGGGCCCTCAACAGCAGTTTGACGAGACGAAACGCCACCAATGAGCACCGTGACATTCCTCTTCCCCTGTTCCATTTTCCTGTGACTCCTTCATTCAGACACTTTGCTTCACTAGGCAAAATGGCTTCCTTCCACGCACATGTCAGTCCTGCTACTGCAGAGCTCACTCTTCTGTCTCGTCAAAGACACCCTCCTTTCCTTTCCCTTTGGCTCTGAACCTCCTCTTCCAAACACCCCCCACAAGCCCTGCCAGAAGGAAGTCTTCTGTTGACAAGCCACCGATTTTGCCTTCTGTGGTCTCTCTGCATCCTGTGTCACTGCCCAGATCTCTGTCCTTGTCTCGTCACGTCTGTGTGTTTGTCATTGTCCTGGATGTGTATCACATTGTTCCCATCACACCAAGAGTCTCCTGAGGGGACTCTGTCTGCCCCTCCAGTGCTCTATATGCTCCAGTGTTTCTTGATTCAGTAAAGGACGGTAACTGAGCGGGCGAGAGGCACCGGGGCTAATATGCACTCTGCTCCTGCAAAAAGACATAACCAACATACACACACACCAAGTCATCCCAAAGATGACTGAGCTTGCCAGAATTAAATCATGTTTGGTTTTCAAATGCAACAGTAATTACACGGTATTTTAACTATCTGTGCAAGCTGTCAGAGAAAATATATTGGCAGTTCAGTGAAAGAGGAGGGGGAGGCTGGAGCCTCCATTGAACACCACCCTCACCTCCTCTGAAGTCATCTGGAGATAGGACAGCGCAGAAGGGCAAAGGCGTGTCGGGGCCAGTCCCAACACTTCAGAGCCTAATGGTTTTTCAGGTGAGATGTGCTGTCACAAGCTCCCAGAGAGGAGGGGACATTCGAGACGAATTGTATGCATCTCCAGTCTTGTGAGGTGTTGCAGCAGCAGCAGGAGGGATTTAGGCTAAATTTTCTGGAGACAGCTGACCAGCTAGATTCTGGAAACCAGGATCCCAGAGAGATTAAGTCCTCTCCTTTGAGAAGTTTCATCTAACCTTCTGTCCCCAGACAGAACTAGATCCAGACTAGATCTAGGTTCCAGAAAGGGGGAAAATGATGTTTTAAATATCCCATTTGAAATTTACAATATATTAATGTATTGAAATAAGTCCCTGTGTCTGAGATTAGGATTACTTTGTTTCTTCTTAGTTACAGTTATAATTTAGAGTACTCCCCCCCAAACTCCGACTCTCCTTAATGTTCTTCCCAGTCCCGGCTGACACACGCCTCGGGGTCTCTTTCCCTCAAAGCGCTGCAAGCCCTTTTCCAGGCCACTTTTCAGCGCCTTCTTTCTGCCATGGTTTCGGAGCAATCAGACTGATGAGTTTCAGAGGGAGGACCCCAAAGACGTGTCGAACGTGGGGACAGCTCAAGGAAGGAGACGTGAAAGACGGGCAGCCAGAATGAGCAGGAGGGAAGGACAGGAGGAGGGCAGGAGCGGGGCCTAAGGTTTGGGCTCTCAGCCCTGAGGAGCAGAGGGTGCGGGAAGACAGAGGGAGAACGTAGGAAGCAGAGCTTTCTCGTGACTGCTTTAGCCCAGCCCTCGCCTCAGTGCTGAATTCACATACATCTACTTGGTTACTCGCAGACACTCAGCCAAAGAAATGTGCTGTCTAAGGCTGAGAAAAGAACAGTGTATTTATCAAGAAACTGCTTGTAGACATTTCTAGCACGCGTCTGTGTGGGGACCTGTGGGCAAGAGGAGCAGGAAAGCTGCCACGGCGAAGGACGGGTCTCCTTCACTGGGGATGTTAGAAGGTCACATGGAATGCATCTTGCTGGGATGGTTCTGGATAATTCATTCTCATCTTTCCCAGAACTTCCTGATCCAACCAACTAATGAAACAACAACAAACAAAACAAATTAAAAAACTGAAAAAACAATGAAATTGCACTATATTCCTAATATAAACAAAGTATTCCCATATAATGAATAGTATCCCCCATTTCTCTATTTAGCATCTAGATGAATCCTGTTGGGATCAACACTCCAATTGTCTCACTTGACCCACAAATCCCTCTGTTAAAGGAATAAGTTTCTCTTCTTTTCTCTCACAGCCCTATTCTAATGTATGCCCTACAATATCGGTATCCCATTCCCCTAGAGTTGATGTTCAGGAGGATTATAACTACCCAATAATAATGGCCATTCTATCTATGGGCTAGAAGTAGTATGTATGACAGTCACACGAGCAACAGAGATTCAAGATGGCATGAGAATTGGCACCCCCTTCACCCCCAACGTTGGCACAGCCTTCCCTCTTCCTCAGCAGTGTTATTCATATGCTGTGGGATGGGGCACTAGAGAAGAGAAAGGTGACTCTTTTCCAGTTTATGGAAGATGGAGTTCTAAGTCAGACCATTCCCCAAATTCCCAGGTTCCTGAAGATCCAGTATTCCTGAACTCCAAGCACTGCTGGGCTGAGATTTCCTGACCTGTCCCCACAGAGCCGTGAAATCCAGTTATAAGGCAAACAAGGCCGTGTTTGTCCCATAAAACCACCATGTGCAAGCTAATTAAATGACATCATAAAACCGGGAGATAAACGCAGGCGGCAGGGAGCCCGCCTAGGGATGGGGATGGGATCAGATGGGTGGCTGAAATAAAGACATGCCAGGAGAAGAGCTGAGAGTGAACATCCTCAACCTCAGGATTCCTTAGGCGCTTCCAATAGTGTCCAGTGAGGGGAATGAGGTCTAAAGATGAAGAAAAGCTATACTAGGCCTCAAGGAGGCAAGGGCACCTCCGCAAATGTGGACCTCCCCATCCTGGCACTTTCACCCATAAAGATTCTTACATGTAACAGTTAAACTGGTTTGCTGGTACACACATAGTACAATGCAGAGATCTGCATAACAAGTTTCACATACCCAAACAGTCTAAGAAGACAATTCTCCTCCAACTCATCCCATAACTGAATTAGGCATCTTCTACTGAAATGCAGGAATTTCCTCTAACCCTAAAAAAGTCTCTGATTTTGTAATCCCTGAACACACTAAGAGCATTTTAAAGTGCTATTGTTCACTGCTCTCCCTAGACAGGAGCCTACTGAGAAGTCACCAAGGTGATGGACACCTGCAGAAATAAAATTCACCTTCCTGTCTAAGCACATGAACCAGAGCTCTGCTGGTTGCAGGGGGGTGGGTGAAGGTTATAACTGGTCAGATTGCTTGTCCTGGATGAATACTCCAGCAGGTAAGGGACAGGAATTCACAGAATTCCTAAAATAAGCTTAAAATGTAGTTTTATTTACAGATTTTCTTGGGAAAATTGAGGGTAGGTCTCAGGAACTCCTTCTTCTATGCCCAGCACGGCCACCTAAGGCAAGCCTCACTGCCCCACCCAGGCTCACACCATCCAGAGAAGGTCAACTGAAAGTTCAATTTCTCATCCACACGCCCCTTCCCAAAGATGTTAGTGTTAGAAGGAAAAGTTGGGACTAGGGAGGAGGCCAAGAGCAGTAAAACAAATTCAGACAACCTGCCATTTATTCATTGATTCATTCATTCACTCACACGTTCATTCAGCAAACAGTTACCAAGGGCCTTCTATGTATCAAGCACAGTCTAGGAACTGAAGAGACAAAAATGAATGACCATGGCCCTGGTCTTGAGGAATGGACATGTCTTTGGGCATGGCCATTTTCCTCAGTAATCCAAAAAGAATCCCGATATCCTGTCCCACCCACCTCAGATTTCACTATTCTCCAGGGAGTTCTTTTTTCTGCTGAATGTGCAGAAAACTAGAGCTCTGAATCACTGGCAATAGAGGAGATGAGCTCCCTGGACACCTAGGTTCCTTGCCTGGCTCCACCCTGACTCCCTGGGCAGTTCTGGACAAGCCATGGACTCAGTTTCTCTACCTGGGAAGCGGGGGAGGCTCCCACTGACTAGTTCTCAACTTCAAGAGCAGCTTGGTGATTAATGGGTTAATGTCCGTGGGAGGCTTTGAGCTCTGGGGATGAAAGACACCCTAAAGCCCTGACTCCATTGGAAACTCTGCCCAGCCAACAAGATACCCTGAAACCAGAAAGGGGGCCTTTGATCATATATTAAGGGTTGTCTTTGGAAGAATGAACTAGAGGGAATGAGTTAAAACAGCAGCAGGAATTAAGGTAGCCTGAAAATAGTTCTTTCTGGTTCCCAGGTGGAATCTTTTCCCCTGGAGTTGTTTACAGATCTTTCACTTGTCTATAGAGAGAGGTGGTCTGTATCATCCCAAAACATCCTACAGTCAACTCCGTATTAGATACTCTCCAACAAATATTTAATCTTTAAACGGTTTCCCCCATCCCCAGGATGAATTGAGCCACCTCCCCCACCGCACAAGTTGGTAGTAAGCATAAAGGGGACAGTCTATCAAACATTTAACAACGTTTTTTGAAAATTGCTTAACAAAGTTAAATGTGCTTAAAAATTTTGTTATGTAATTTATCTCAAATCTATTGAGTATTCATTATCAAGACAAAGTATAAATATCAAGATTAAAACTGAGCTTATGGAGTCAGGCTTAAGTTCAAATACTGGCTCTGCCATTTACCGGTTGTACAACTTTGAGCAATTTGTTTAAATTTAAACACCCTGGACCTCAGTTTAATCATCTGAAAAATGGGAGTAATAATAATTCAAACATCATATGATATTTTAAAGATTAAACTAAAAAAACTGATACTATCAAGAGTTGGCAAAGATGGTAGAACAACAGAAACACTGAGATGCTTTGGCCAGAGTGAAGAGCACAACTACTTTGGGAAACAATTGATATTACTGAGTACACTTAAATGTTTACACACCCCATAAGCCAGAAATGTCATTATTAGGTGTACACCCTCAAAACATAGGCACATATGCACTACGACATGTGTTCGAGAATGTTCAGAGCAGCATTGCTTTTAATTGATAAGAACTGGAAAGGATGCCGATGTCCATCACCAGTAGAATGTACAAGGTGTGGTGTCTTCATACAATAAAATCTGTGCAGCAAGGAAAATGAACAAATCGCAGCTACATGGAACAGCATGGATGAATCTCACTAATAAAATGTTGAGTATGCAATGCAAGGCACAAAAGTATACACACAGTTTGAGTGCATTTGTGTAAAATTCAAAAGCAGTCCAAACTACATTGTTTTAGGTACTAACACCATGATGAAAAGCCAGAAAATTATTATTACGAAATACAGAATAGTTGCCTCTGGCGAAGTGAATGGATTGTGATTAGAAAGAGACATACAGAGGGTTTGTGGGGTCCTGGAAAAAATGTTTTAATCTGAGTGCTGGTTACGTTGCTGTTCCTATTTGCCACATTATTGATTCGAATGTACATATATTCTTTATGCACTTTTATGAATATATGTCATATTTCACAATATAAACATGTTAACTATTTCATTAGGTTTTCTGTGTAAAGTGCTTAACAAATGCCTAGTACATACTGAGGTCTCCATAAATGTTAGCTATTATATCCATTATTTATCCACCACTAGTTCAGAAATTATCTTTACCATTCTTTCCCTTCGTTAATCATGGTAGGTATGTGGACATGTGTTTCATATTTCTAATAGACATGTACTGACTGCCTACTGTGTGTTACTCACTATACGAGAAACAGATGAACCAGACCGTGTCCCTGTCGAGGGAACTCACTGTGGTGATCTGAATACACCAAGACAGCTACTGCTTCTCCTCAGACACAGGGAGCCCCGCAAGCCATCAACATCCTTTTCTGCATACCTGCGTTAAATGTTAACTTCTCAATAATGATGAAATCACAAACAGGGATTTGCATCCAGAAAGAACCTCCAGCCTCACCTCCCCCCTATTTTTACCAACCACGTGGCTTCCCTAGATCACAGGTACTATTCACCCAGCCACACACGGCCCCCATGCAGCCCACATCGCACCTGCCACGCCCTCAACCACGGCAGAGGAAAAAGGGCCTCGATGAAAAATCCCCCAGTGTCTGCACTAGCCCCCTGCTCTTTCCTTCCCACCCCAACCCCACCAACCCGGCTTGAGGGCACAAAATACATTATGACCCTGGGCCTTCGTTTACATGTAACAAACAGAGGTCAATTTATTTCTAAATCACTTTTTTTACGGCTCTATTGAACTATTTGCCACATTATTTATACGTTAATGGGCCAGGCCCCTCTGGGAAGCTCCCCATCTAATAAATAACGTGCCAAATCATTAAGCAAGGTGATAAAATCAAAGCCATTTAAAAATACATCAACCTGCATTCCCTTCCAGTGAAATAAGCTCCAGGGGACCAGAGAAGGGAAAGGGGAAAAAGAAAACCACCTTCTATTACTGAGTTTGGTCAGGTGTAGTGTTTTGTTCCTGGGCTTGAGATAAAAATCAGAGCTGGGAGATGTAGATTACCTGGCTGCCAACCCAGCAGCCAGGGGAGAGGAGGTGGATAGGTGTTACGGTAGGGACGGCTGAGAGTAAGCTTCAGGCAAGAGGAAATAGGGCATCCGATTCTACCTCCCACCTGCCACTCAGGAGTATTTGGGGCAGGCACAGAAGCCAAACTGGGTAAATAAAGTCACGTCCTATGGCTGGGAGTTTGGAGCTTGAAAAGAAAACTCACTAAAGGCCCTCACCTTTCTACCTGTATTCCATCACGACAGTGCTCTCTTATGAATTTCGGTATTTATAATTAATCTGAGTCACAGAGAAGAACATTAATAATAATGATCACTCTGGCTTACCCCCCATTCCTCACCCATCATCTCAAAGGGCTTACCACACCCTTCTCCACCACCAACCCACTCAGAAAACCTGTGGAAAGCTAGCACAGCAGCGGTGAATGTGGGCTGGAAGACTTGCCTTTGAGGTCTCTGGAGATACAACCCTCCATGTGATTCAGAGAGAAAAGGAAGGGGAGCCGGTCAGTCTATCCCCATCCCGAGACTCCCAGTGGGTAGATCCCAGCCTCAGGTGCTACAGGGAAGGATCCAGATAGATCATCCCCTGTTTGACTGGAAAAGCAAAACCCCCTTCCCAGGACTCCAAGCAGCAATACAAATGAAGGGAGTACAAATTGAGTCTCTAAGCAGAGCAAAGGAATTATGTGTTGGATAGAGGAAGTTTAGATAGTTATGTAAGTCCTAAGCAAACAAACCAAACATTGTTTAACTTAATCCTTGCAAGAGCCTTGGAAGGTAATTTACAGATTCAGAGAAGCTGAAAGATTTAATCAAGGTCACACACATGTATGTAGAGGGTTTGATTCCAGGCCCGCTTATTGATTTTATCCAATCATTAAGCCAAGGAACAGAGATGAGCATTGAGTTCCGATGAAAGAGACACATATGGATAAACTAAGAGAGCAAGGGGAAGTAGGGTTGCCGAATAAAATACAGGATACTCATGCCCAAATATTGCATGGGACATACACTAAAAATGATTTGCTGTTTAGCTGAAATTCAAATTTAACTGGCATCCTGTATTTTTATTTGCTAAATTTGTCAACCCTTAAAGCAAGCAACTCTTAAGGCAAATGGCCTGGGTGAGGGCTCGGAACAACAGGAAAACAAGGCTTGCAGGGAGGATGAGAAATCGATTTACCTGGTCGGAGCAGATAATTCCATACTGGGAAGTCAAGAAAGGAAGATGAGGTTGGTCATAGTCAGTTGCTAGAAAGGTCTTCAAGAATAGAAAGCTTAGACTTGATAGGGAACAGAAATGGTTTGATCCTGAATCGTAAACTTAAGGGAAGGACAAAAAATGTTTCATGTGCCCATACAATTCAGAACTACTCTAGTTCGTAACAACACAATGCCTTTTATTTGCATAGTACTTTATACTTTATAGTTTTCAAAGCGCTCTCAGAGGCATTGTTTAATTTGAGCCTCGTATACCCCTGCATGGTGGGCAAAATGGATGCTTTCCACTTCTGTTGACTCTGCTTCCCCTCAGCCTACAAACTGGCCTCCGTCCTTCCCTTGACTGCCAACATCCTGACAGGCTGCTGCACTGCCCCCTCCCAATTCTACCACTCTCTGGAAACTGTGGTTACAAGGTCATACAAGGCCAGTGATGTATCCATGGCTTCTGTTCATGCTTCATTCTGTGTTACCTCTCTTTGGCATTTGGCATTAGTGACAACCTACTCCACCTGTGACACTGTTCATCTCTTGTTTTCCTGCCTCTTGGATTACTTTTTCTCAGTCTCCTTCACTCTTCTCTTGTTCTCCCACCTTCCCCTTAAAGTAAATATTGCCAACTTTCCATCCTTGGCCTTCTCCTGGGT
This sequence comes from Propithecus perrieri, assembly GCA_963574695.1. Lineage (NCBI taxonomy): Eukaryota > Metazoa > Chordata > Mammalia > Primates > Indriidae > Propithecus > Propithecus perrieri. Next base: position 12,643 of record CAUYRB010041522.1, read on the forward strand.
GATTTCACCCATTCTATTTTCAGTTCCTGAATATGTGCTAGTGACTCCCAAATCTACATCTCCTGCTGGTTTTCTAGTTGATAGATTAGAATTTTAAATTGCCTCCTAGACATTCCTACTTACTATCCCCATTCCAATTCATCCTCCTACTAGCCATCTTACTCACCTGATGAACGCCATTACTTACAGGTGAGGTCTAACTCCTTAGCTGTGTTTGTACATAATCACACAGTCATTGCAAACTTCGGTCTGGAGGTTGGCAGACTTTCTCTGTAAAGGACCAGACAGTAAATATTTTAGGCTTTGCAAGCTTCATATGGTCACTGTTGCATATTTCTCTTTGTGGTTGTTGTTTAAGACAACCCTTTGAAAATGTTAAAACTATTCTTACCTTGAGGGTTGTACAAAAACAGGCTTGGGCTTTTGCTTGCCAACCCCCCATCTAGGGCCAGGCCTCCTGATTTCCAAACTTTTTCTCTTTTCCTTGCTTGAGGAAGTTAAAAATTAATATTTACAAAGTACGTACAACTTTAAAAATTCCTTTCGTATACATTATTATACTGTTTTACTTGCTCTCTCTTCTTTGAATCCCTGTAGGACTTAATTTATACCTCCCTCATGGTACATGTTCCAGTCCACAACTTATTACTCAGCGGGGCTATTCTTTTTTTTTTATTTTTAACCTTTATACAGTTAGCATCTTTATTAGTTTGCTAGGGCTGCTGTAACAAAGTACTACAAACTGGGTGGCTTAAATGACAGAAATTTATTGTCTCTCTGTTCTGGAGGCTAGAAGTCCAAGGTCAAGGTGTCAGCAGGATTGGTTCCTCCTGAAGGCCGTGAGGGAGAAGCTGTCCCATGCTCTCCCCCAGCTTCTGCTGTTTTGCCAGGAGTCTTGGGCATTCCTTGGCTTGTAGATACATCACGTGCACTTTTGCCCTCATCTTCACATGCCATTCTCCCTGTCTCTAAGACAATAATTACCTCTCATTCATTTTTGAATATCCCATAGCAACTAGCCCAATATGTTATTCATAGTAGGTATCTTTAAATGTTTGTTGAATGAATTAAAAACCTAGTTTTTTGTTCTGTTTTCTTTTTAACTTCAGTAGGAGAAGCGATGGTGGTTGGCGACAGCAGATAATGGTGCTGTTCCAGACCGCGAGGACAGCCATGGACATAGGAAGAAATGGAAGGAGGAGAGAAACCCCACAACAGTAAGCTCTGTGCTTCCCCCATTGGAAGTTCCTTCTCTCCAACGGTTGAACTGACCAAGGTTTTTCTAAGAGAAAACTCAAGCTATCTAGGAGCTATATTTGCCCCCTGGGGTCTTAACAGCTTCACTTGAGTGCCAGAGGCCTAGGTCTGATTAGATGGAATCAGAGAATCTTACAGTGAGAAGGGACCTCAGAGATGCAGCTTTCCATCTAGACAGCCACGGTTAACCCCCAGTTATCTGGGCTAAGGCGGGAGAGATGTGACACTGCTCTTTCCAAGTTAGTAAAAAAAAAAAAAAAATTAAATGGTTTATTTTGGACTTTTAAATGTGGCATATTTTTTTATCTTCTAAGAATATGTATCTGCCTTCAGAATTTCTTAGGAATTATGTCCTATAAGTACACCTTGCTGGGAAATGAAGGAGAAGGCAGCCTTGATTAGGAAAAGATATTGGATGAAAGTTGGCTAAATTATTCCTATAGCTCACCTGAGACCTGGAGGTTAGAATAAAATCATTGCATTTTAATATCAGGGCGTCAAAAAATACTTGTTAATAAATTTATTGGTCTACTCTCTTCAGGAAGCTTTGCCCTTCTATACCTACAGCAGAAGCAAAACTGAGATACCTTCACCCTAAATACCTTGAGCTAATTCAACTAGTGACCTCAATGTAATCGGGGTAGAGGAGGCTCCACCAGTGGCCATCAGCCGTAGACATGATCAGAGCCTACAGTAAGCAGAGCTCACACCAGTAAGCCTGGTGCTGCCCTCCCTTCACTTAGGATCAGTTCTTTGCACAAGGGTCACAAAGACATGTCAAAGCAATTGGCCAGTTGGAACTCCCCTTTTTCTCCCAGGAGGAAGCTGACTCCTGTGGTTAATAGAACTGTTTTAAACAAATGTCCTGGCTGGATGCGGTGGCTCACGTCTGTAATTCCAGCACTTTGGGAGGCCAAGGCGAAAGGATCACTTGAGGCCAGGAGTTCGGGATCAACCTGAGCAACATGCTGAGACCCCATCTCTACAAAAAATTTAAAAAGTAGCTGAGCGCAGTGGTGCACTTGTAGTCCTAGCTACTCAGGAGCCTAAGGCAGGAGGCTCACTTGAGCCCAGGATTTTGAGGTTGCTGTGAGCTAGGATGATGCCACGGCACTCTAGTCTGGGTGCAGAGTGAGATCCTATCTTAAAAAACAAAGAAACACAAATGTCCTATCTAGTCAAGAGATAACTCTGGCAGCTCATGACAAAGGGAGTCAGAAAATGGTTAGTATGGAGAGTTAGCAAGCATGATGCAGAGCCTTACTGCTCAAGGTGCACCAGCCTCACTTGGGAGCTTACTAAAACATGCAGAATTTTGGGCCCCACCATAGAGTCCTTGAATCAAAATGTGCCCTTTACCAAGATCAAGGTTTCAGAAGCACCAGGGAAGAGGGTAAGGTTTGCTACTTAATAGCTGTGTGACCTTGGGCAAACTTGTAAAGTGGAAATGAGCATAGTATCTCCAGTTGTTGTGAGACCTTAGTTAGCATAGGCAAGCGCTTAGGACAGTGCCTGGCACCTGGCAGGCGTACAGTGATTGCTAGCCATTACTACTGTTATCCTTGATGCACTCCTCCGTGGGGAAATGGCTGAACTCAAGGTGACAGGAGAGGAGAAGGAGGGGGTGTGTGTCTGTGTGTGCGGCGGGTGGAGAGAAGGGCACTGACAACAGAAGCAATAACTTCCTTGATTACTAATGAAAAATTCAATTCTGGCCAACGTTGGGATACTCAGAGCTCCAAGACAAGGACTGGTCATTTATATAATAGATGTACTAACATATACCATTGCCAGGCCCTCTGCTGGTACTGGAAACATAATTGTGAACAAGGCAGACAAGGCCCCAGCCTGGAAGTTAGAGAAGGTCTGCAGTGTCAACTAACACCGCAGGAAGTGAGGCCTGTTGATATTATAGAGCTGTGCGTCATTTAGACCACCCAGTCATGGGGCCTTGGAAATTTGGTTCGGCCCTTTCCACAGAGCTTACTAACCTGATAGCTGCTGCAACTTTCCTTCCTTCCGTGTCTCAGAGACAGTCAGCTAGGGCGGCTCTGCAACTCCGCGGGCTGGGTCAGCCGCGGAACCGAACGCAGTGAGTGAGAGCAGCCATCTCAGAAACTGAACCCTCAGCCTCGCTTTGGGATGGGAACATCTGGCGGGCCTGCTGTCCACATAGTCCAGTTTTCTGGAATTGTCTCTCTAAAATGCAGATCTTATCTTGTTACTTCTCTGTTTAAAAATCTCCAATGATGGCCGGGCACAGTGGCTACGGCTGTAATCCTAGCAATCTGGGAGGCAAGGCGGGAGGATTGCTTGAGCTCAGGTGTTCGAGACCAGCCTGAGCAAGAGTGAGACCTCGTCTCTACTAAAAATAGAAAAATTAGCCGGGTGTCGTGGTGCGTGCCTGTAGTCCCACCTATTTGGGAGGCTGAGTCAGGAGGATCACTTAAGCCCGGGAGTTTGAGGTTGCTGTGAGCTAGACTGACGCCACTGCACTCTACCCAGGTGAGAGAGAGAGACTCTGTCTCAAAAATACATACATAAATAAATACAAACCTCCCATGGTACACATGGCCATTGACACTCTAGCCCCAAACTATTTGGCAGTCTCATTATAGACTGCTCCTCCTCCCTAGCATGCACCCTATACAAGCAGCAGCAGAAAACTGGGGCTCTATTCAGAACTGGGTTTCAAACCCAAGCTCTGCTGCTTACTGTACCTGTAAAATTAGGCAAGTTACTCAACGTAAGCCTCAGTTTTTGCATCTGTTAAATAGTAATCATAATAATGAAACAGTAACGAAAGTAGCTTGTTCCTATCAGGCACTGTTCTAAGCACTTCATAATATCATTGTGAAGATTAAGTGCATCAACATGTGCAAGCGTCTAAAACAGTGTCTGATATGAAGTAATATGAGCTATTTTTATTACTTTTTAAAATTATTATTAATAGCAACAACAAACAGCCTTTATCATGCCTCCATACCTTTAATAATCCAGTTCCCTCTCCCTAGGATTACTAAATCCCCTTCTCTGTGCTGCAAATTCCTAGTGCGCCTCCAACATGCACAGCTTTTCAGCTTCCATCACCTCTCCCAAGCATATCCTCACAGCGCTCTAAATGCTCTGTATCACGCTTACTCCAGGACGCTGAAAATAGTGTCAGCGTGCTCATCTCCACCACTAGGCTGTGAGCATTTCAGTGGGAAAGATCTTGTCGATTTACTTTATATCACCAGGACCTACTCTAAACTACAGAACACAGCAGGTACTAAATGAATGTTTGTTGAATGAATAAATGGAGGTCTGACTGAATGATTTAATGTAGTTCTTTCAGGAAAGGCCCTAAAATGGGAGTTCCAGACAGAAGCAAGGTTGAGAAGTAAAGCAGTCCGGATATATTCTGCCCCACATCTGCCATCCCTGGGCAGCAAAGCCAGTCACCAACACAAGCTTCCCCACCTTCGCTAGGCCTGAACGGCACCTCCCGCCAAGAACGCTCCCCAATCCCCCCTCTTGCCGTAGACACTCCACTCGCCTCTGGCGGCGACAGAAATAAAGAGGATTACATCATTTGTTACAACAAAATGGTTATTATAGTAATAAGTATAATTAGCATTAGACAATTACAATAATAACACATTTCCTTGCTGCAGAGGTACTTTTTTAAAAAACAGGTTTATTTAATGCTCCCTGCACTCCCCCCCTCAAGAAAAAACAACTCTTTTCACGGACAGCAGAGAGGCCTCTTTCATTCTGCTGAGATGCTATCTTAATGAAGGAACATTATTGACAAACCCCATAAAATGGGAGCAGATTCCCTTGGAGCAAAATCTCTCTTGCTCTCCCTCTGGTTTCCCTGGGGAAAAGAAAACCTGTGCCTGTCTTTCGAGGGATTGGGAGAACTGGTTGAAGCATAGAAAAGATGGGGCCAGGGAGAGGCAAAAAGGAAAGAAAAGTCTTCTCAAACAGCTACAGTTTGATATCAGTTGTTGACTATCTCCCGCCCTTTCTTCCTGGTTGGACAGACCAGGAAGGGAAAAGAAGCTATTTATTCACAGCAATGAATGAGTGTTTTAGGTATTTTTTCAAGCTGTAGAGGAGCAAGAAGTGCCTAGAGTGAGATAGCACAAAGACCTAGGAAGAGATCACAAATGGATAAGGAAGAGGGCACAATCTTACACCACACAGACATACCCACGTTAGATGCACACGTGCTCTGGGTATTTATCTCCTGCTTTTTCCAGAAAATAATTAGTGGGAGCTAACAATGATGTTCAATGGAAGAGTTAAAAATTACATAGGTGTGGCTATCAGAATCCACATGAGCGTTTCATAAACTTGATGGCATATACATATGTGCACGTGCACTTTCCATGCGTGTTTACAGACTTAGGCACTTCCCTCGACATACATAGAAAGGTACCCTGCACACAGCAGGCTCTCAATGAACACTTAACTGGATTAACAAAATAATCCCACCCCTAAAGACAAAGAAATATAAAAATAAGTAGCTCAAATACATACAGCCTAAGATACAGACATATAACACATATAAACATTCATGCATAAAATGCATGTGAATACAATACATGCCTCATATATATAAAACAGACCACTATTCAAATATGCACGTAGTGTACACACCATTTTACACACATACACAGAAAATTAAACCTCACCCTTTTACAATAGGCACAGCCACAGATAGACATGTATACACTTTGCAAACGCGCATATACAAATAAAACACAGCCACATTTCCACACTTATGTTCAAGTGCACACTTACATAAAAACGCATCCATACACACAGATTCAATACACACACAGACACACACACACACACACACACGCACGCCTGTGCAATATAAATCAAACCAGAACAGCTATAAAGATAAGTGTCTCTGCTCATCGCTCTTATCCTCTCTAAGTGACAATGCCCAGAGGCATGAACTTAATCTAGGTCTCTAGCCCATCACACCCGATGCAAGAAGAGGCGAAAGGTTTGAGCCACCCAGTAGGGAATCTGCCCATCTCCAAGGCCATCCACACATGTGTGCATCTTATCCAAGCAGCCTGGGGCTTCGACCTCACACAGATGCCTGGGAGTGAAATGTGCACTGACCCCTTTCCCAAGTGCTCCAGGTCAAGCTCCTCTCCCTTCAGCGCCTCCCAGTATCTGCCCCATTCTGTCACACTTCCCTGATGAGCTTGCCTCCACTCTCTTTGAATTACCAGCCAGGTAGATCGCCCCATAAATCAGGATACCCCTCCTCTGCTCGTGCACTCCTTATACCCCACCCTGTCAGCAGAGAATATCCTCTGTTGGCACCAATGCTCCTCTCTCCCAAGGAGGCTTCTCAGATCTTTCCCTTAAGACATTCACTACATTGGGAACAACCCTATTTTATTTCCACACATATCTTTTCTTTCCAGTAAAATGCATTTACTCCAGCTCACTTTAGTCACATACGGGCTTAATATTTTGTTTTGGTTTCTTTTGGTTTTTCAGAGTTAGGGTCTCGCTCTGTTGCCCAGGCTGGAGTGCAGTGGTGCAATCTTAGCTTACCTCAGCTCAGTGCTTAGCTCACTTAGCACTCCTGGGCTCGAGAGATCCTCCTGCCTCAGCCTCCCCAGTAGTGGGATTAGAGATACCACCAGTTTTAGTTTATTACTTGAAAGATAGCGATCTAAGATTTTGTTACTGGTTCTTAGAAGACTGTGCCTACCTGGATGCCTTTGTACAGAACTAGAAGAAGACTGAAAGATAATTTAATTCAGTCTCATTTTCCAGGTGAAGGAATGGAGGTCCAGAGAGGTGAAGTGACTTATCCAGAGTCACGAAAATAAGTAGCAGAGAGAAATGCAATTCCAGGTTTCCTGTCTCTTAATTCAATGTTCCTTCCACTACAACAGCATTTCCCAAACTGAGTTTCATGGAACACTAATGCCCCAAAAACTGATAAGAGGTTTTTCTTTAAAAGACATTTCATGGTCTAATAATTTGGAAAATATTGCATATTATATCCCCTCTTAAAATTCAAAACGAATACTTATATGGTAAATGTTCTGAGAAGTCCTGCAGCTTAAGATTTTAATTTTGTCTAGTCCATTGTTTTCTAAACTGATCTAATATAAGACTTTTTCAAGAAACCCCTACTAACATCATGTGAAGCATGTGCTTTAAGGATTACACGGTTTAGGAAACACAGCACTCTTTTACACACAATAATAGAGAGGGTCTGAGTTGAGTTCCTTCTAGAAACAACAAGAGCGAATAAGCCGGCCACCAGTACGAGCCTAAGGCTGCCCCTTTTCTACGGAGGAAACTGTGCAGCAGGGTTCGATGACAGCAAGGTGGGGTATCCCAAGAGGTAAAGATGATCCATCAAAGGCTCAATGAAAGGAGATGGTTAAGGTTTAGAAACTAGGTGCTCCCAATGATGGGAAGGGAGAGACAAGGTGTTATTATTATTACAACAGGATGTTAGGAAAGGGGGACTTCAAACTATTTAGTGAAAAGATGGAAGCATCCATATTTTCCATGGCAAGAGTCCTCAAGCCCCAATCAGGAGAGAGGCGAGCCTCACATGCAGTGGGCATTCAGAAAGTATTTGCTGAGTGAATAGCCAGGACAGCAAGCTGATTAGCCACAAGCAGTGGAGAGAGCCCAAGCCAAGTGAACTGGAAGTCCCTGGTAGTCCTCTGCACCTCCAGAGGGGATTAATGTTCCACAGGAAGGAGAAGTAGGAATATATGGCCGGAGATCAGTGACCGTTGGCTCCCTTATCTCCATAGGGTCTGAGGTATTTGTCCTGGCAGACCTCAGCTGTGGAACTTCATACAGTTGGTGGAGGGAATGAGTCAGGTTGAGTTGTTTGTTTGTTCTCCAGGGCAGGGACGTGCTAGAGTCAATAAACACACTGGAGCCTCTTTGACTGGAGCTTGGAGCAAGAGATTGGCTTGTTTGTTCTAGAGAATCTGAACTTGGGTCAAAATGGCTCTCAGGGCCTCCCTTCCCTGAGGTAGAGACCTCCAGGCGGCAACTGAGGTCATCCACTGGGCAGCCAGGTGCTCCACCTAACAATGCATTCCACATAGGAAGGTCCCTTCGCCAAGCTATTTTTTTTTCCGTATAACCTGCAGTGGACACACCAGTCTGCCGCCTACTAGGTGTGGGATGCCTTATTTAATACAGGCCACAAAATTGGTAACAGCATTAGGGAAAGGCAATGACATACCTAAGTTGGTTCACAGGGTAACAGAATCCCAGGACTGGAAGTCATTTCAAATACATACCCACTGCCTCTAAATGGGACCACCATTCCCACCCCCCCCGAGTCAGATAGTCTTCTTTTCTTTCCCCCAAATACAGAGTTTTCTTTCCCCAAAAACTTTCTCAGACTATCCAATCCCAGGTCTAGTCGGGCAACAGTAGAAGATCCTCCTGTGTGTTCTGGGCCTTGCCTTTAAGAGGCTCCTAATCTAAGTAAATTGATAGAACATAAATATCTGAAAAATGACTTTGGAATGCTTACTAAGCAAAAAAGGTAGCAGGAACAAACCAACAAATGGGCTGAAACGATGCAGTGCCAAGAAGCATTCAAAGACAGAAGAGGGTACTCGGGGAGGCATCCTGGCAGAGGGAGGATGGAACTAGAATGGAGAGGAGGAAAGGCCTCCCAGCGGAGGAGGGAAGGGCTTCGGGGAGGTTTCAGAGGCAGAAAACATCTGGCAGAGACAGGAGGCCAGGAGGAGCTTGGTCTGGCTGAAGTAGACAACAGGGAGGGACAGAAAAGAACGGAGGGAAGGCAGTGGATAGGGGAGCCTTGCAAGAGAGGCTGGAGTGTGAATGTGACATGTGGCATCACGGTGTGGTATCAACAGTGTGCGTCAAGAGATGCGGGTTCCAGTCCTGGATCTGCCACCATCATCTGCCACCATCGCATGTACCGTAAATCTTAGTCTCCTCTCCTGTGAAATAAGGACATTTACGAGACGGTCCATAAGGTCCCTTGCAGTTCCAAGACTCTTCCATACTGAGGTACAAGAGACAATAAGGACCACCATGGTGGGTCCTCAACAAATCCATTTAATATTTTTTCCCCTATACAAGACAAGTCTCAGTTCCCTTTATCCCCGAGACTGAATTACAACTTGAGCATATTTACTACGTCAAAGATTAATCCTCTAAACCCGGCAAGCTTGCTGGTTGAGCAGCAAGGAAATATCTCTATAAAAAGAATAGACTCTATAAATTATTGGTCACTTACCTAGGGTTGTTACTAAATTATTTTAAAAGGATATATATTCTGCTCCTATACTCTCACTTCTGTCTCTCTCAGACTAATTGCTTCCTGAACTAGGAAGGGTGTCCAGACAGGGACCTAGGAAGTTTGATATATTCTGGATCCTTCAACCGCTGGGATTCCAGATGATAAATAAACTGCACAGTGGAATTTGAATCAACCTATTCACAGACGTGAAAGGAGTAAGAGGGTAAGTCATTGAAATTACCCTCCTTTTTCCCCTGCCGCGTTCTAAGCAGCATAACATTTCAACTGGCTTTAATTGAGGAAGTGTCAGCTTTCCCATGTTTCTATTTCAGCCCTTGTCATATTGTATTTTAAGTGTTGATTTTTCTGTCCACCACTATAGACTGAAAGCTCCTTGATGGCTGGTATTTAATTTTATCTATCTCTATTCAAGAGGTAGCATAGTGACTAGCTCATAGTTGGTACTTAGTAAATGATCATTCTTTTCATGAATGTTTAGGTGAAGAAATGGTAATCTAATCGAGAAGATCTCTCTAGTGCCTAGCCTTAGTCTTAAGCTGCCACAACCACAGTCCCCCTTCTGCTGACTGGGCTTGTAAATGACACCTCCTTGAATCTGACTTAGGTGTCTACCCCTTCGTCCCAGTACCCTATGCACACCTCTATCACAGCTCTTATCATGCTCTGTATAAATTCTGGTTTACTTGTCTATCTTCCCATCAACCCGAAAGCGCCTGAAAGGTAAAGAGACCTTGTCCTATTCATTTTTGCATCCCTTGTCCAGAATAATTGCTATAAAAAATAAGGCAATTTGTTCAATGAATCAATGAAGGACAATAACTCATTCTTTCTGTGTTATGACCAAAGAAAGATTCTTTTAGGAGAATATCAAAGGTGAGTTTTTATGATATACATACACCCATAACATCGTGTCTACCTGACCAAGTAAAAGGCGTACAAAATCAATCATATGGATTTATTTTTTTTTATTTCAGTATATTATGGGGGTACAGATGTTTAGGTTACGTATGTTGCCCTTGCCTCCCCCTGGCCCCCCTAAGTCCGAGTTTGAAATATGTCCATTCTTCGGGTGGTGCGCATTGCACTCTTTGTGTATGCATATACCCATCCCCTCCTCCCTCCTCCCCCCTCCCCCCCACCCGACATCCAATAGATGTTATTCTCATATGTGCACTTATGTGTTGATCAGTTAATACCAATTTGATGGTGAGTACATGTGGTGCTTGTCTTTCCATTCTTGGGATACCTCACTTAGTAGAATGTGTTCCAGCTCTATCCAGGAGTATACAAGAGGTGCTATATCACCGTTGTTTCTTAAAGCTGAATA
>CAUYRB010041528.1:0-14219 GCA_963574695.1 Propithecus perrieri
CTCAGGAGTTCGAGACCAGCCTGGGCAACATAGCGAGACCCCATCTCTACTAAAAATACAAAGAAATTAGCCAAAAACAACTAAAAATATATAGAAAAAATTAGCCGGGCATGGTGGCGCGTGCCTGTAGTCCCAGCTACTTGGGAGGCTGAGGCAGGAGGATCGCTGGAGCCCAGGAGTTTGAGGTTGCTGTGAGCTAGGCTGACACCATGGCACTCTAGCCCAGGCAACAGAGTGAGACTCTGTCTCAAAAAAAAAAAAAAGGGGTAGATGTTGTAGGAGAAACAAAAATGAATAAGACTTGGTGCTTACCTTCGTGGAGTTTTAATATGAATCTCAGTAGTTTCAAAATATGCCTTATGCTACAAAATAAGTTCTGTCAGAGAGCAGAGCACAGTGGCTCTAAAGTTAAACTGTTCCACCACTTAATAGCTTGGTGAGCTTGATGAAGTGACTTAACCTCTCTGTGTTTCAGTGTCATTGGCTGTAAAACAAGATAACATGACGTACCTACTTCATAGGGGTGTGTTGAGAATTAAACGAATCAATGCATATAAACTTCTTAAAGCAAGTCCTGCAACATAGAAAACATTCAATCAATAGTATTAATAGTTATTATTTAAACTATCAACAAATATTATATCCCTGACGGTCATATCAGCTAGGATGTTTATAAATTTAGCACAGGAAGTCCTCATCTCTTGGTTATTTCAGGAGTTGGAGTGTATCTTTACACAGAAATGTTGTAATAGATGATGCTTTGTTCCCAGGCCCTAAAACAAAAGGCTCTTTAAGCCATATTATCACTTAAGGCTTGCAGTTTGCAGTTTAAAGACACATTTAAAGCCGTTCTATGGTAATAGCAGAAAATAAAATGAAACATTTCTGATAAAAACAGAACCAGTAGCTTTTTGTTTATCTTTAAAGTTGGCATTTGAAGAAAAATAGGGTAGATTTTAAAAGGATGAAGAGAAATATGGCAATTTGTGACAAGATGAAAAGAAACATCTGAGTATTGGAAAGGCTTTAGAGTTTGACACTCTAGTTTTTTTAGAAAGTCTTATTTCACTTTGGGACTTATATGGCTTTTTCCCCCCCAACCATTATTAGAAGTGGTTTTGCACCTGTACATGGAATTAAAAGACAGAGGCAGAAGAAGACAAAAGGAAGGTATATTTTTCTTAAAATGATATGTATACATGTAGGAGAAAAAACTGTCCAGAATGGAATTAACTCCAAAAGTCAGCAGTCCTGGACTTTTGTACTTTCAACAATTGAACTTTCATTTAGTTATTTATTTATTTACTTGTTTATTTATTTATTTAGAGACAGGATCTCATTCTTTGCCCAGTCTGGAGTGCAGTGGCATGATCATAGCTCACAGCAACCTCCAACTCTTGGGCTCAAACGATCCTCCTGCCTCAGCCTCCCGAGTAGCTGGGACTACAGGTGTGCACCACCACACCTGGCTAATTTTTTCTTTTTTGTTGATATGGGGTTTCTCTGTGCTGCTTAAACTGGTCTTGAACTCTTGGGCTAAAGCCATCCTCCTACCTCGGCCTCCCAAAGTGCTGGGATTACAGGTGTGAGCCACCGCTCCCAGCCAGCAATTGTACTTTCATAACCTGTATGTAGCAAACACTGGTACCCAGCAAATGGAGTTGAACCTTGTACAGGGGTTACTGCCAGCCATACAGTACAGTGTACCATCATTGTTTGGCATTGTTTGTCATTAATACTTTATTCTGTTTTCCCTTATTTTAATTAAAAGAGAAGAGAAAATTTAAAAAATAAAAATAATATGTTCCCACAGAAATAAATTACAATTGGGACAGAGACTACTCTCAAAGGAACACACCCTAAGTCTCAGTCCAGTGTCCACTGATCAACTGTGAAAGAAAAGAAGAAAATTAAAGAACAGGCCAGCTATTAGAAATATATATTTGAAAATTGTGAAATAAAATTAAGAATTTGATTATCCATTTTAGTTCTCTGGAAATGAAAATCCCCATAACATATAAATTCATATGTAGTATACAAATCCAGCCTTTTCACTGGATTTTCAGAAATGCCGTGCATTTATTCGCACAAGAGTAAAGGCATGCAAAGCAAGAACGCACGCCGAAGCGGGGTGGCTCCCCACGTTGGCCACCAGGGGCACTATTGGCCCATAACTGCCTGGCTATGAGACCCTGCCAATGGGGAAGGGGCGTTTTCAGTGTGGTTTGAGAAGGAAAAAGCAACCTGTTGTCTAATGCATTCAGCTGGGGTTTTTTTACAAATTAGTATTCGTAATCTAAAGACTGCCGGAGATTCAGGGTGTAATTAAGTTTTTGCTGCATCCCTAACACACATCGTATAAATGCTTTTCACTGTAGTCTTGGGGTTAATTTACTCTCACTTCTCCATTCTCTCAAGAGCCTGCAGAACTGCTGCAGTTCTGACACGGCCCCAGTAGCTTTCCTCTGATGAAGCAGTTGATCTTATCTCTTTGAAATCGGAAACACCGAATCTAAGGAAGAATCTGACCTTGGGTTTTGATAAGTCTTTAAATTAGATAAACTTTTGCACTTGCATTTATCTAAGCGCTATTTACGTGGAGAGAGGGCTGAGACTGTCCACTAAACCAAACTCGTGGTCAAGAAAACCGCCACCGTCCAGCGCCACTGGGTTCCTAGGACTCTGCTTCCTTGAAGATACAGTGTTGCTGCCCCGCCGCAGGGCCCTCTTCTCTGGCGCTAAGAGTTTTGCTCTTGCTGACAAGCCGTTGAGTTGGGGTTTGTTTGGGTTTTTTAGGTTCTTTTGGTTTTTGTATTTTGTATTTTTTGTTTGTTTTATTATTTTTTCTTTCTTTTTTCCCGGGAACTTTTGTGGAGAAGTATGACATTCTTTTTTTTTTTTAGATGGCCTAAGTTACTTTAACCCATGGAAAGGACAGCTTGTGCGCGGTGAGCAGCTGCGGCTGGCAAGCGCAGTTGCTGCTGAAGAGGGGGGCGGATGCTGCTGCAGATTTCGCATTCCAGGGCCTGGTATGTCTCTGTCTGGTCCGAAAGCCAACCGTGGCCAACCACAGTGACTGAGTCCTATACTGCCACGCTCCCGAGTGTAGTACAAAGGACAAAGTTTGCCATTTATTCTATCATAATAAACAAATAGGGTGCAGGGTAACAATGGAGGCATATAGTTTAATAGAAAGAGTTCTTGGTCATTGAGGTTATTTCAACAGATGGCAGCAGAATCTATTACACGTGGGCTTTATTGGTGGATTTCTCAGTGAGTACCTTATTTCCAAGTGTGGGGGATATACTTCCTGTAGTATCCCACGTGTATTATACTATATTTTAGTTTTTTTCTTTTCTCTTCTTTTTCTTTTCTTTTTTTTTTTGATACAGAGCCTCACTCTGTCATCCGGGCTAGAGTGCAGTGGCATCATATCATAGCTCACCACAACCTCAAACCCCAGGGCTCAAGCAATCCTCCTGCCTCAGCTTCCCTCACACCAACTTGCCTGGCTAATTTTTTCTATTTTTGGCAGAGATGAGGTTTTACTGTTGCTCAGGCTGGTCTCGAACTCCTGAGCTCAAGCAACCCTCCCACCTTGGCCTCCCAAAGTGCTGGGATTACAGGCATGAGCCGACACGCTCGGCCCCGTATATACTACACTTTGAATGTTCCTTATTTTGTTGTCACTCATCACACTTTATGTATGTCTCACATGGTGTTCTTCCCAAGGTGGATATGATTTTCCACAGCACTGAAGAGGAAGGAAGATCACAGCTTGTATTAGGATAGGATAAACTATGCTGGTGTAAGAAACCCTGATATCTCAGTGGCTTAACACCAGAAAGGTTTGTTTCTCATTCACGCTAATGTTCTTGGTCAGAGGGTTCACCAGGGCAGCTCTTCTCCAAGCAGCAGATTCAGGGATCAGGGCTTCTTCCATTCTGTTCATTCGCCCTCTTGGAGCCTTCACTTCCAGCCACGCAGATGAAGAGAGAGCCAGCCTCAGCGACTGTGAAAGGTGTTTTATGCAAGGGAGTGCTGTACTGGAAAATGAAACGGTTTGGTGAATACACAGAATTGTCTCTGCTGCAATCATTAGTCATTATTTCTAACAAGAAAACTTTCTGTAAATATCAATTTCATCTTTCCATTTCTACTTCAACTTCTTGGATTCTATAAAATTTCTAAACAACAGGGAGAAATGAAATAAAACTTTCATATCCTTGCAACATTGTCCAAAACATTTTAACCTACACACGCACTTTAATCTATATAAGATTTTCCAGAATATTCCTTAACCCAGAAGAATATTCTAATTATAGACCACTCTTCATAGATGGAACAACACTGACTCTACTCCCACTCACCCAACACTCCCACCTGCAGATTTCAGTCCATGTTACAATTAGGACCTGTAGCCACTGGTACGGTTGTTCTCCACGGCTTCAAAACCTTAATTCTCCCACACACAACAAAGAGCATTAAACTAGAGCAATGTTTCCAAACTTTTGGCAGATATCAATCTTTCCAATTCAGGAATGAGAGATCAGAATTTCCAGAAATTCTCTAGAATTCCAGAAAACATCAATTCTTCTTAAAATGCTGCAGAAATTCTTCCTATTCTTTATTCATTATTATGAATAGCTAAAACAAATTTGCTTAATAATTAACAAATATTAAGTTTACAAGTACATACAAAGAGCTGTAGCCTATAGCAAATATACCAACACTGAAAAATTATCAGTGAAAGTTAACAGGTAGTATTTACATAATTTAACATTGAGATCTCCTGGCAAAGTTAACAGCACTACATGTGGAAATTGCCAATTTAAGAATTTATTTCTCTTTCCAAACTTGTTATTTCTTGAAATGCCACTTATCTGTGTAATATATACCATGCATATAAATGTGTTAATATTGCTTGTATGTGAAAGAATGACTCACTGTCAGAAGCAGATGGGACCTTGAATACACACCTATAAAACATGGCAACATCTTCAAATGACACTGACTGATTAGATCCGGACTCTTCTCTCCTAAGTGTTCTTGTCCTGGTTGCCAAGAATGTTGATATTTACCTTTAGCTCCACAGCAAAACCTTCCCAGGGACAGCTGGAGAGGAATTCCAGTGTGGACACACTAAACCACGGCAAGTACAACTAACTCCCTCACTAGGACTAGCAGTGATAACCTGTTTGCTAACTCACTGTCATTGATTGCCAGGCTCCTGCCTGCTGTGGCTGGCCTTGGAAGAGTCCTTTGCCTTTATCCTTTCCCCAGTATTTACTAGTTCTTGTTTTCTTTACAAGTCCTCCCAAACTGGCCAGGCACAGTGGCTCACGCCTAGAATCCTAGCATTCTCGGAGGCTGGGGTGGGAGGATCACTTGAACTCAGGAGTTTCAGACCAGCCTGAGCAGGAGTGAGACCCATGTCTCTACCAAAAATAGAAAAAATTAACCAGGCTTGGTGGCTAATCAGGAGGCTGAGGCAGGAGGATCGCTTGAGCCCAGGAGTTTGAGGTTGCAGTGAGCTATGATGCCGCCACTGCACTCTAGCTGGGAAGACAGAGTGAGACTCTGTCTCAAAAAAAAAAAAAAAAGCACTACTCATGTCTGAGCACTTTCATTACATTGTTTCTTAATTATTGATGCTAAGAGCTAATTCACCCATCTTCACTGCCCAGAGAGGAAACGCGTGGGGCATAAGTCAGAGATGTGACGCAGAGAGCTTTCCAGTTTACAAAGTGCTTTCACTTACACATCCTCCAATATGATCCTCATAGTTCTCTAAGGGAAAAGGCCAGGTTTACTCTCGTTACCTAGATGAAACCAAGATTCATGGTAAAATGAGATTCAAGGACAGATCTACTCTTACACTGTTGATGATCTGGAACAGTATTTGGAGAACCCAGTGTGGGTCAGAGATGTGGAAAGAAAATGAGTATGATAAAATACCCCTGAATCTAATTTTACCCAAGTGACCAACTAAGTTAAATGAATCTTGCAACTTAATCCAACCCACTTTTGGACAACATGGAAAGGAACAGACTAGCTGCATCTGTAGCTTCAAGTTCAACAGCACTTTTTACTGTGTTCCTGTTGTGCTTATTACCACAGTGAAGCTTTGCAATAGCCCCGGTTCAGCTGCAGAAAGTTGCCCTGTGACCATGATTTCAGCCTCGTGGGCCACCACAGAATTCCTACATAGCAGGTGCGTATAGTCCAGTCAACTCCTGTGGTGAGCAAACCAAAATGCAGCTGGGGTCATATTGACATTGCCATTTGGGAGGTGGTATAGTGTAGTGGTTGAGAGTTTGAGACACTAGACACAGCTTGAGTTCAAAATCTAGCTTCATTTTTAGGAGTAGTACAACCTGAACGATTTAGTTACCTTCTTTGTAATTCTGGCTCTTCAACTATAAATTGATAAGTACTGGCACCAAATTCAGATGTTGTTGTGAGGATCAAATCGGACAACGAGTTATCTGGGACACAGCAATATAGAAGAGATGTTTATTATTACTGTCTACTAAATGTGTACATATATATGAATGTAAATTCAAAGAAAATAATCTGGAAAAAAGCATATTAAAATGGTAATCCTGAGTATTCTAGTAAAGAGGGGTGAGATTTTGGGAGGAGGGGATTGGAAATGATGAGGGGCTTATATACAATTAACTCTTATTTCTGAATTTTTTTTTTTTTTTTTTTTGAGACAGAGTCTCACTCTCTTGCCTGGGGTGAGTGCCGTGGTGTCAGCCTAGCTCACAGCAACCTCAAACTCCTGGGTTCAAGCGATCCCCCTGCCTCAGCCTCCCAGGTAGCTGGGACTGTAGGCATGCGCCACCATGCCCGGCTAATTTTTTTTTCTATTTTTAGTTGTTTGGCCAATTTCTTTCTATTTTTAGGAGAGACGGGGTCTCGCTCTTGCTCAGGCTGGTCTCGAACTCCCGAGCTCAGAACGATCCGCCCGCCTCAGCCTCCCAGAGTGCTAGGATTACAGGCGTGAACCACCGCGCCCGGCCTGAATTTTTATTTTTTACAATGAGAATTTATTTATCAATGAATAATTTTTAAAGTGATGCATCGAAATGAATGGTCATTGCAGTTCTGTTAGAAAACATCACATCGTATATTAAAAACACCTTCATTTCATTGAATAATACAGGTTTTGTGTTTTCTAAAATAACCCTCCAATATCTAGAAAAAAACATATTTCATAAAAATCATCTTAATTTTACCATAGGAAATTATTGCTCTAGTAAAATAACTAAAGCAGTACCATAGAAACCTGAGTTAATGTCCTCCAATTGCATTGTCTTAGAAACTTCATGTCATATAATCATAATAGAAGTTAATATACATAGCAATGCCATATTTTATGGGCAATAGGTGGCAATGCCATCTATTTTCATGACTACGTTGCTGTAGAGATCGATTATTGTCTTTAGTCTGCTGCAGTCATACTATGTGTATTTGTTTCCACTTCATAAATTTACATTCATGTGACCAAAGAAGTTCCAGCCATGGGCTGTTGTCACTATTTCATCTGGGCCACAGCCATGGGTTGTTATGTAGGGCATGTGTCTATAGATGATGATACAGCACTACAACAAAAACGAACTTTTTAAATTACAATTAGAGAGGAAGAATAAGGCCAGGTGCAGTGGTTCACACCTGTAATCCTAGTACTTTGGGAGGCCAAGGTGGTAGGATAGATTGAGGCCAGGAGTTTGAGACCAGCCTGGGTAACATAATGAGACCTCATCTCTACAAAAAAATAAATAAATTAGCCGGTTGTGGTGGCGAGCATCTGTAGTTCCAGCTATTCAGGAGGCTGAGCCAGGAGGATCGCTTGAGCCCAGGAGTTCAAGGCTACAGTGAGCAATGATCGTGCCAGTGCACTCCAGCCTGGGCAGCAGTGAGACCTTGTCTCAAAAAAAAAAAAAAAGTTCTGGTGTTTTGCTGCATAGTAGGGGGACTATAGACAACAATAAGGTATTGTATACTATATCTCAAAATAGCTAGAAGGGAGAATTTTGTATGTTCCTATTACAAAAGGATGATAAATATTTGAAGTGATGAGTATGCTAATTACCCTAATTCGATCATTACACAATGCATATATATATCAAAACATCACATTGTACCCCAAATATTAATATGTATAATTATGTGTCGATTGAAAATAAAAATCTTTTAAAACATACTATACTACTTGCTATGGACTGAAATGTGTCCCACCCCAACTTCATATGTTGAGGCCCTAACCCCCAATGTGATAGTTGTTTGGAGATATGCCTTTGGGAGGTGACTAGCTTTAGGTGAGGTCTCGAGGGTAGGATCCTTGTGAGGGGATTAGTGCCTTTATAAGAAGCGGCCGAGCGGAGAGCCTGCACTCTGTCTCCGCCATGTAGGTTCACGGGGGAAAGACGGGCCTGCGGCAGGACGGGCCTTGGCAGGAACTGCATCGGTCAGCACCTCGCTCTTCGACTTTCAAATCTCCAAATCTGTGAGAGGTAACACCTGTTGTTTAAGCTAAAAAAACTTTTTAATTTAGAGCCAATGTTCTGCTCACCAATCAAGAATTTTTTGCGACTTTTGTGATTAATATTTGGGAATATTAGTAAGAACAATAACGGTTTGGACACTTTTATCCTTCATCTCAAGGGCCTGAACGACATTAAGAAGCAAACTTTGGGAAGGAGAGCTGTGGTAGAGACGCTTCTGGAACTCCCTTTCCCACATGGAACCTAATGATAGGAACCGGGGTCTCTGCCGGGCCATCCCCTGCATGTTCAGGTGTAGTGTGAAGCCACAGGGAGCTGTGAAGGCTGGGGCTCCAGCTCTCCCAGCTGGTGAAATTGCGTTGAAGATGACTAAGTTATAGAGAGATCTTTTCAGTATGCTAAACCATTTACATTCTCTCAAAGGAAATAAAGCCTTCTCCATAGGCTGGGAGTTGCAGCAGGGGGTTGGGAAGGTGGTTAAGAAGAGAGAGGGAGAGAGCCAAGCAGAAAGAAGGACGCAATCCCAGGAATGGTCTTTCCAGAACCCGCCCAGAGGTGGAGCGTCCGCTGTTACATGACATACATAACCACCAGGTG
This sequence comes from Propithecus perrieri, assembly GCA_963574695.1. Taxonomy (NCBI): domain Eukaryota; kingdom Metazoa; phylum Chordata; class Mammalia; order Primates; family Indriidae; genus Propithecus; species Propithecus perrieri. Next base: position 9,111 of record CAUYRB010041528.1, read on the forward strand.
GCGCATGGGAAAGCATCAAGTTCAGGCCCATGGGTGACAAGCTTGGGTTAAAAACCCACCAGCTCGCTGGGTTCATATCTGCAGCCAAATAGAATTATTAATAGGTTTATGACTGTGGGGATTTATACACCCTGGGGAACGGTGCAAAGCTTAGAATAGAGGGAATTAGAAGGGCCTTATAATAGGATTTCAGTTTGTGTTAGATGATTTGGGGAAGGAACTGTTCAACAGAGTGAGGGTGCTCTAGATTGGCTGCTTTCAGAAGGTGGGGACAATGTGATGATTGAGTATTTTAATCATTTTTACCTGGAAAGTGGCAGGAACCAAACTCAGCTAAAACTGTCATTGATAAGGAAGCTGCAGTTCCTCATGTTAGCCAGGAGAGGGGGGTGTTTGGTCATTTCTGTAGTTAACACTGCGTGTTGTTGTTTTTGTCTGTGATAAAGGAGTGATCACACACTGGTCTCTTTTTTGTCTCGCTCCATCCCAGTCAAAGTGACCCATTAGACATCGCTGTTCTGTGAAACGGTTTGTGTTTGGCAGGTGGACACCGTGCTCTGACTTGGTGCCAGGCTAGTTCCTGGCTGAGTTTCTTTTTCACATGCTTTTATCCACAGAGACACCAGCCACCAAAAGGAGCGTTTCTAGGAAGCCATCCTTTAGGAAAGCCCGTGTATAGTAGGTAAAAGTTCAAGCATGGCCTTAGATTGACCTGACTTTGCATCCCAGCTCTGCCACTCATCGGCTGTGTGACCTTGAGTAAGTTATTTAACTTCTCTGGGCCTTAGTTTTCTCCCTTGTAAAACAGAGCTAAAAATAGTACCTACCTCTTATGGAAATTGGGAAAATGAAATGTGGTAACATATATAGAACACTTAAAACAGTGCCTAGCACATGACAAGCATTTAACTTAGACTATCTACCCTTATCATCATTTGTCAGAGGTTGCATTCTCTTGGCAACCCATGGTGCACTCTGGAAACCCATTCAGGGGGCTGAAAAATCAAACAATATTCAGTGTCTATGAAACTTCTACTGCTAGAAGCTCGGGAAGATGCTGATGGATTGTTTTCCATTCCTGGTTTGTCAAATAAAAAAAGATTTTGGGCTTACTAGGAGAGACTTACTCAAAAGAATTATTGCAGGCAGTGGGGAACTCTGGCAATAGGATAATACTGCGACTATAAGGTCTGCAAGCTCTCAAGGGGTAGGCGAAAAGAGTTTTTCTGTGACAGAGGAGTAAACAAGGCCAGGATGAACAGGATGTGGGAAAGTGGGGTGGAAGTAACAAATCAGAGCAGATCAGAGAATGTTCGACCCCAAGGCCAGCCTATTCTCCGCCGGGGCTGCATGCTGGCGCAGGCTGAGGGCAGGCCAAAGTTCAGAGGCCCGGAGAAAGGAGAGAAGCTCTATCAAAGTTTGGTTAACAAGCATTTTGCTCCAATTGATTGGTGGGAACAAGCAGTTCAGCTAATCATTTGTGAGGCAAAGAAAGGGAATTTTAAGGGTCTCAGTCTGGTCTTCTCATAGGTACACAAGAGGGGCATCTGTGAGTCTTAGCCGTTGGGAAGGGGGTGTCTTTGCAGTAAGCTGTTTTCCAGAACATAAAGGGGTGGGGGGAGAGGGTTCTTAATCTTCACTGTCTACCAGGGTCACAGGCCCAGGCAAAAAATTTGACTTTATTAGGTTGCAAATTACACATTTCCTATTTTTCAAATTGTGGTATTTCAAATAAAGGACGAAATACAGGCTTTCTTATGACCTGAGAGATTTCTGGGTCCTTATACAGAGGAGCAGAACTGCATGGAAGAAGAGACTAGGGAAAGAGACTCGTTTATTTGTGGCTCCCTTGGCAAACTGGACCATTTGGAGTACAGTTGCTTGATACCACGGCTTGTGTGGCTCTCTGACCTATGAGTGATTGATAAGAAATAAAACTTAAAATGAGGCCTCAGCACAAATGCTGAAACTGCTCTTCAAGCCATGCTGGTTCCACAGCCACTGACGGCCCACAGCTCTCTTTCTCGGAGCTTCGGCAGAGTCCCTGCCTTTGGCTGGCATTGCAATGCCGTGCACTGACCAACTTCCGCGGCAGGGCTCTCTCTGCCTCCATGCACGTCTGAATGTTTTCCTGCGTTGCTTACTTCGCCAGTTGTGGAAGCATCCAAACACCTCACTGGTGCTGCGGCGCTTTCTATACCAGTCTACACCTATAACATCGCCCCTCTCATTCTTGCCCCTCTTTTTCCTAGCCCTGTGACTCAGCTTGAAGGCCACTAATTCATTCAGCAATAGAGCCCGGCAGTCTTGTCCCTCCTGCCACTTGCTGCATTTCATGGAAGCCAGCCCGGATGTGGAACAGACCCTAAGCGATGACCGCGGAGTCCCCACACCTGGCCCCGGCCCCCATGAACACCTTTGTTAAGCAGATGTTCCTGACAGGGTCTAAGCAGTCAAGCTTTGATTTACTATCCCTTTCGAGAGCCGAGGGAATAAAGCTATCAAGTACAAGCAGATGATTTGAACTAATTCTGAGGATTTGAGAAAATGCTCAAAATCCAAGTGGGGAGTGACGAGCAGCCGCCTGACAACTGCAACCGGGAAATGGGTGACGTTTGTCTCTGGTCCCCACTCACCCTCCCCGTCCTTCCCTTCCTCTTTCCCTAAGAGGAAAAGAAGCCTTCCTGACACTTTAGAAGCCAATGCCCTCTCCCCTTGTGAAAACCAAAACAAAAACTGCTGTTCTAAAAGAAAGGATGTGAATCACAGAATCCTATAGTAGCTAGAAGGAACCTGAGTCAGTTATCCAAGCCAACTACCTCATTTTGTAAAATACGCGTCACTCTGCATTTGGAAATCTAAATCTGGCCCTTTTTCTTTACATCTTGGAAGTTTCTAATTATGTATTTTCCCAAAGGTGGGAGAAATGAAGCCGCTTTTCATCAGGTGGTTTCCTTGCTTCCCCTGGAGGCTGCTTCTCCCAGTAAAGAAGGGTATTTTGTGGCGTCTCAAAGGAGCAGCCAGAAACTATTTAGAAACATCCTTGCGCCCAGTGCGCTGAAAGGCATCGGAAGCAATGTGAATTGTGCGTTTAAAGATAAGACTCTTAGAGAAGAGACATTGATTAGAGAGGGGAGTGGGTGTGGACAGAGTATTTGGTCAAATAAGCTGATCTACTACTCTTAACTCATTTATGTCTGCCGAGAATTCGTGAACAGGAACAGGAGGGAGATGGCTGGGATGTGCTGATTTGCAGCTGCAGCTTGGACAGAGTACTCCTATTTTGCTTGGAGGAGAATTCACTTTCCCACTTTCCATCCCCACACTCCAGATAAAGCCGACTCAGCTCCAGGGATGGACCTGCGACCTGGCCTGAACCAATCACATTTTTACACCCCTGGTCACTGTGGCTGGTTCAGACACGGCACTAGACCCAGGCTGGTCCAGTCATCGAATCCCAAGTCTTGTGCTCCCCGGAACAATCTATCTCTATCCTCTCGTTGAACTTGAGCCTAAGAGGCTGTGAGGCCGGAGCTGCTACTTCAGGCAACTACTTGGAGCCTGAGGATGGAACCAGCACATAGAGAAGAACAGACTCAGCCAAGAAACAGAGAAATCCATTTCTCCTTCACACCGAATCAGGCTTCTCCCGCAACCAATCCTCCATTCCGGGAGTCAATAAATTCCCGTTCGCCTTAATCCAATTGGATGGAGTTAGTTTCCTATTCCCGGGCACTCAGAAGCCTACCTGAGAGAATCAACATGCTTCACATAATAGGAGCTCAAAAAGTTTTTGAATGAATTTCCGAATCTATTAATAGCATGTGTTTATCTTTAATGTACCACACAGTTATACGCACACACTTCAGCGTTTCTTGTTTCCTTGCTTCAAGTGAGTTCAAAAAGCTTCCTGTGTTTAAGTTCAAAGTAGATAAAGGGTAGGAATTATTTTTTTGTTTGAAGATGAGCAGAGCTTAAATAGGGGAAGAAGAAGGAAGAACAAGGGAAACTAGAGCTGGCAAGGATAAGAAAATGAGTGGAAAGCTTCCAGAGTCAGGGGTCACCTACTCAGAAGAGAGGCAAAATTAAATTCCCTCCAAAAAGTTGGATGCTGTTGCTCTACCTTAAATGAAGAAATTCAGAATAGTACAGAGATAAGTCCTTCTAAGGCTTGCACCTTGAAAAGCAGAGAATCTCAGGGCACTACAAATGGCATATAGTGGTTCAATCCTGTTGGAAACTCTTGGCAGTGTTTGGGAAAAGAAAACTTATCTTTTGATCTATGTTTGGAATATTTATTATACTAGGTAACTACTGAAAAGTTTAGTGGCTTAACTCAGGTTAAATATCCCTTATCCAGAATGCCTGAGACCAGAAGTGTTTCAGATTTTGGATTTTGGAATGTTTATGTATACACAATGTGATATCCTAGGAATGGAGCCCAATCTAAACATGAAATTCATTTATATCTCATATACACCTCATATGCATAGATTGAAGGTGATTCTATTAATATATAACAATTTTTAATAATTTTGTGCGTGAAACAGTTTTTATTTTATTTTTCCTTGTGGGCATGCTTGCATTGGGGAATCTGAGTGTGCAAGGAAAAGATATATAGCAGCTGAAGGGGGCTTGGAGAGTCTTTGTCCCCCTTGGGATGCTGATTAAACTGTGTATTGTGTGCCTCCGTTTTGACTGCGACCTAGCATAGGAGGTCAGGTGTGGAATTTTCCTCTGTGGCATCATGTCGATGTCCAAAAGATCTCAGATTTTGGAGCATTTGGGATTTTGGATACTCAACCTATACAACTAATTTATTTTGCATGCAGTTTTGTAAGTAAAGAATCTACCATCAATACATGAGCGGATTAATAAAATGTGGTATATGTATACCATGGAGTACTATTCAGCTTTAAGAAACAATAGTGATATAGCACCTCTTGTATACTCCTGGATAAAGCTGGAACGCATTCTACTAAGTGAAGTATCCCAAGAATGGAAAGACAAGCACCACATGTACTCACCATCAAATTGGTATTAACTGATCAACACATAAGTGCACATATAAGAATAACATCTATTGGATGTCGGGCAGGGGGGAGGAGG
>CAUYRB010041529.1:0-13585 GCA_963574695.1 Propithecus perrieri
CAACTCACGCTGGGTCACAGATCTAAACCTAAGGAGTGAAACTATTAGAATTCTAGAGGAAGAAGTTGGAAATACTCTTCTAGACATTGGCCTAGGCAAAGAATTTATGAAGACCCCAAAGGCAATCACAGCAACAACCAAAATAAATAAATGGGACCTGATCAAATTAAAAAGCGTCTGCATGGCCAAAGAAACGGTCACAAGAGCAAACAGGCAACCCACAGAATGGGAGAAAATTTTCGCGTGCTACAAATCCGACAGAGGGCTGATAACCAGAATCTATTTAGAACTCAGAAAAATCAGCAAGAAAAAGTCAAACAGCCCTATCAAAAAGTGGGCAAGGGATATGAACAGAAACTTTGCAAAAGAAGACAGAATAATGGCCGAAAAACATATGAAAAAATGCTCAACATCTCTAATCATCAGGGAAATGCAAATCAAAACCACAAGGATATAATTATTTTTTTTTCTTTTTTAGCCAATTGATGTGATGGATTACATTAATTCAATTTTGAGTTATAAACCTATCTTGCAAAATAAATACCACTTAATTGTGCTATATAATTTTTATATAGTCTAGAATTAGATTTGCTAATTTTTAAAGGAATTTTTCATCTATATTCATGAAAAATATTGGCCTGTAGTTTTTCTTCGTTGTAATTTATTTTCAAAGCTTTAGTAATGGGGTAATTCTAGCTCATAGGGTGAGTTAGGAAGTGTTCCCTCCACTTCTATTTTCTGGAATAGGTTGGAAAGAATCAATATCTTCTGTATTTTAGTTTTTTGGTACAATTCACCAGTGAAGATTTCTTGGCCCATGGGGGTTTTATATTTGTTTGTTTTTTTTTTTTTTCAGGTTATAATTGTTTTAATAGATATTAACCCTATTCAGTTCACCTATTTTTGCTTTTGTAAATTTTTGCTTATTGTGCTTTTCAAAGAATTGGTCTTTTTTACCTGAAACATCAAATTACTGTGGATAAAGTTGTCAAGATATTTGTTATCCTTTTAATTTTTGGGGTGTCACAATGGTGATCTCCTTTTCACTGCTATTATTTGTGTCTTATCTATGGCCATACCACCTTGAACGTGCCTGACCTCAGCTATTATTAGTGTTTCATCTATTTTTTTCTTAGGCTATCTAGATCTTTATCAATTATTTAATCTTTTCAAAGAAACAACTTTTAGTTTAATTGATTTTTTTAGTGTTTATCTGTTTTCAATTTTATTGATTTCTGCTCTGATTTTAATATTTTTTCATCAGTAACTTTCAATTTAACTTTCCTGCCCTTTTTTTTTGGTTTACAAAGATAGAACTTAGATTATCGATTTTAGATCTTTCTTCTTTTGTAATACATACATTCAGTGCCATTGATTTACCTCTATGCACGGATTTTACTACATCCCACAAATTTCATAAGTTGCATTTCATTTTCATTAATTTTAAAATTTATCTTGAGACTTCTTCACTCATGTGTTATTTAGAAAGTGTAATTTCATCTCCAAGAATGTGAGGTTTTTCAGCTATCTTTTCATTGATTTCTAATTTAATTCCATTGTGGTCTCAGAGCAGATTCTGCATGAATTCTAATCTTTTAAATTTATTGAGGTGTATTTTATGGCCCAGAATGTGGTTTATCTTGGTGAATATTTTATATGAGCTTGAGGATAATGTACATACTATTGTTGTTGGATGAAGTATTTTATAAAATGTCAATTAGATCCGGTTGATTGATGGTGTTATTCATTTCAACAATATCCTTACTGATTTTTTGCCTGCTGGATATGTCAATAATTGATAGAGGGGTGTTGAACTCTCCAAAATTATTGTGGATTCATCTATTTCTCATTGGAGTTCTATAAAATTTGACCTTATGTATTTTTTCATTCTGTTCTTAGGACATATACATTAAGGATTGTTATGTCTTCTTAGAGAATTGTTCCCTTTAACATTATGTAATGTCTTTCTCCTTGATAATTTTCCTTGCTCTGAATCTTCTTTGCCTGAAATTGATATAGCTCTTCCAGCCTTTTTGATAGTTATAGCATGAAATGTCTTTCTCTAGCTCTTTCCTCTTAATCTATGCTTGTATTTATATTTAGAGTAGGTTTCTTATAGACAACAACCCAACATGTAATTGCACCTTTTTTTCCTTTATCTACTCACACAGTCTCTTTATTTCAATCAATGTAATTAGATTGTTCACATATGAAGTGATTATTAATATACTAGAATTAATATCTGCCATATTTATAAATATTTTACATTTATTTCTCTTGTTCTTTGTTTTTCTTTTGTTATGTCTTCTCTGGTTTAAACTGACCACTTTATATGATTTCATTTTTTCTATCTTAGCATATCAGTTATATTTTTCAATTTTTAAATATTTAGTTATTCTCTTAGAATTTGCAATATACATTTAAAACTAATCTCAAACTTTTTTCAAATAATGCTATCCCACTGCAAGTACCTTTGTAACAGAGTATGCTTTATTTCTTCTCTCTCATCCCATATAACATTGCTGTCAGAGGGGTAATAAACCTTTGGCCTTCTGATTTCAAGATTGTTCTTTGTTAATTACCAAAGGAGGCATGAAAAGCTTCATCTTTCTCTGCTACACTCCTTTTAATAAAAGGATTTGTTCTGTAAAATTTGGATTCAGTCAAAAGGATGCACTTAAGGACTTAAAAGGCCACAATGTGAGCTTAAGGCCGTGGATTAAATGCTACTAACTCATGTACATTGAGTTTGTAACCTGAGATATTGCTGAATTTATTTATCAATTCCAGGAGTCTTTTGGTGGAGTCTTTAGGATTTTCTAGATATAAGATTATTTCATCAGCAGACAGTGATAGTTTGACCTACTCTTTACTGATTTGAACACTGTTTATTTCTTTCTCTTGCCTAATTGCTCTGGCTAGGACTTCCAAAACTATGTTGAATAGAAGTGGTGACAGTGGGCACCCTTGTCTTGCTCTGGTTCTTGAGGGGAATGCTTTCAACTTTTCCCCATTCAATATGATGTTAGCTATGGGTCTGACATACATGGCTTTTGTAATGTTGAAGTATGTATCTTCTATGCCTAATTTGTTGAGGGTTTTTCTGATAAAAGCATGCTGGATTTTATCGAATGTCTTGTCTGCATCTACTAGGATGATCATGTGTTTTTTTTTTGTTTTTATTTTTATTTTCTGCTCATGTGTTGAATCACATTTATTGATTTGCATATGTTGAACCATCCTTGCATCCCTGGGATGAAACCTACTTGATCATAGTGGATTATCTTTTTGATGTGCTGTTGAATTCAGTTTGCTAGTATTTCGTTGAGGATTTTTGCACTTATACTCCCTTAATTAATATTTTGAAATAAAAAAAGAAACTTTGATATGTTAGATCAATTAAGAATGAAAAAAAGATTTTATTTTACTTTTATTTATTCCTTTCTTAATGTTCTTCCTTTCTTTATGTAGATTTGACTTTCTGACCTATATTATTTTCCTTCTACGTGAAGAACTTATTTTTAATATTTCTTGCAGCAGATCTACTGTGACAAATTGCCTCAATTTTCGTTTGTTTGAGAAAGTCTATTTCTCTTTCACTTGGAAGGCTAATTTATATGCGTGCTGAATTTTAGATTTTTGTTTGTTTTTTGTCTTTCGACACTTTAACTCCACTATCTACTATCTATTCACTACTCCACTATCTACTCACGTCCATGATATCTAAAAAGAACTATGATGTAATTCTTATCCTCCTTTCTCTGTTTTTCCCTCTGGATACTTTTCAGATTTTCTCTTTATATCTTTGATTTTGTTCAGTTTAAATGCAGCAGGCCTAGGTCTAGACTTTTCAATTATATCCTATACTCTGAGCTTCCTGGATCTTTTTTTGTTTCTGTTATTAATTTTGGAAAGTCATCATTCATTATTACTTTTAATATAATATTTCTTCTGTTCCTTTCCCTCTTTCTTCTGGTGTCCCCATTATATGTATGTTGCACATTCATAATTTTCTGACAGCTATTGGATATTCTGTTCTATCTTTTTAAATCTTTTATCTCTCTGGATTTCAGTTTTTGAAATTTCTACTGACATATATTCAATCCTACTCATTTTTTTCTTGTTCATGTCCAATCTACTGTCCAAAATATTCTTTATTTCTGTTAAAATGCTTTGATTTCCAGCATTTCCTTTTCATTTGTTCTGAGAGTTTCCAACTGTTTGTATCACCATCTGTTTTTGCATGCTGTCTACTTTTTCCAGTAGAGCATTTAGGATATTATATTGATTTTAAACTTCTGGTCTAATAATTCCAAAATCTCTATCATATTTGAGTCTGGAAGCTTGCTTTGCCTTTTTAGACTGTTTTTTGCCTTTTAGCATACTTTCTAATTTTTAATTGAATGCCAGGCATGATTTATTAGGTAAGTAGAACTGTGGTAGCCAGCCCCTTAGCACTGTGGTTCCCAACCCCTGAGCCGTGGCCAGGTACTGGGCGTGGCCTGTTAGGAACTCCTCCAGGCATCACCGCCTGAGCTCTATGCCACACCTGCCAAGCCCCTCCTCCGTCCGTGGAAAAATTGTCCCTTGAAACTGGTCCCTGTTGCCAAAAATGTAAAAAGGTTGGGCACTGCTGCTTAGCATGATGTTTTATGTTTGTCTGGTTATGAGTTAGGATGTGTTTACTATTTGAAATAGTTGTGGTATCGTAGGATAAAATTTCCTTTTGTGTCTTTGTATTTGTCTCCCCTGTTGTCTTTGAGTTTTCCTAGAGATTCTTTAAATAGGGCTTTAGGTTTGCAGTTATTTTAGCTGTAATGCCCGGTTATTATGAAGTGGCTGTATTGATGCGGTGGTAAGAGGTGTATGTGGCAGGGGAGTGTTTTATAGTCCTTTGATTTTGGTGAGCCCGAGTTGAGTATTTTCCTTCTTTCACCTCAAAGGTTGGAGGGGCCTGGAGTTGGATATTTTCCTTCCTCCAGGTCAGTTAGGCTGTGGTAAAACTCTGATGGGTTAGGAACTGATAAAATAGTTTTCCATGAGGGTAGGCTTTGTTAGGGAGAACAGAGAAGTCTGGGCCTATATCAAAATAGTTACTTGTCTCTTTCTCCCTGGTGAAAGAACCAGGGAATTTTTTCTTCCCCATTTTTCCAGTAAGATTCAGATAGGCCTCCTGGAGATAAAAGAGAAAAGCATGAGGGCCCACTAAGTCTGGGCTCCATCAGCATTTTTAACTCACAAGCTAGTCTACACCGAGCATATAGCAATTTGTCAATTACGGTTTAAAGTGTTCCCATCCATATCGGCTCCAGCTGTAAGCTTTTGCTTCTGGTCTTTTAATTCTTGGGCTTTGGCTCCAAGTAAGCTGTGATTCGCTGTATGTATCTGTCTATTTATCTCACCAGTTATTCTGGCAGAAGTTTGCCCTGTGACCTCAATTATCTGGTGCATTTAAGAAGAGTTGTTGATTTTCAATTTTTTTAGAGTTTTTCTTGTTGTGAGGAAAGAAAGAGTGATGACTTTCAAGCTCTTTATATGTTGGACTGGACAAAACAAATTATATTTCGGAGATTGACAACTACTATGGACACCAATAAATAGATTTTTAAATTATTGTTGATAATTTGGGCTTATACATCCATAAGGTTTCTGTTTTAAATCAATTAATTAGAATTACATTATCATTTTATCAATTCTTTTACATTAATTTAGTTTGACTGATCTTTTCTACATAAAATGGTCTTCAAAAGAAAGTACAAGTTGAGATTTGGTATCTGAAATCTAAAAGTAACAAACTTAATGCTTTGCCATGTATTCACACTAAAGTTATTGGATTCAGGCTGCTCATTTTCTAATAGAAATCCATCATTCTTTGGGATTCTGTAAGGCTGGAAAGATTTCTGCATAGTAGAAAAGATATCCATTTATTTTACTAATTAAATCTTTCTTCCAAAACTCTAGTCTAAAATTTAAATTTAAATGGTTGGCAAATGTTCAGCAGAATTTGATGCACATGGTGAAGGCCAGGAAGATTGGATCCCAGGGATCCCAATGAAAAGGGAATACGGGAAAGGTCTGGGGACAGAAGAAAGATGCTTGTTTTCCAGAGGAAGCAGGAAGGAATGCTGTCTGCACTTTACCTTGTTTAGGTAATGATTGTAAAGGCAGATGTGGTTGAACTGGTTATTACTTGGGGGAAGTGACTGATATTTGAGTAGATTGATCATTATGCTTGGCAGATTCGGTCTCTAGAGATGGCGGTTCAACTATTTCAGAAAAACCCGTGTTTATATATAGTATATAAAAATATTACCACGTGAGGTTAAGACTTGGGTATAGGATATTGGTTAAATAATATATATTCATACATACATACATGCATGCATAGATATACACAAATATATGTACACTTAAAATAATTTTATATTTCACCTAATTCGTACATGTTTTTCCATATCAATTTCAAACATAAAACAGAGAAATGGTAATGCAAGATAAAATTTAACTTCAATCACTGAGGCAGCCTTAATACATCTCTGAAACTATTCTGGTGATTGTAGTTTTTAACAGGTTTTACTGAAGTAATGGAGTGAAGAGTGACTGTCCTGACTGTGATTTTTTTGGCTCGAGTTTGATTTTTCCCTGTTTCAGATCCCCTTTTATATTTTATCCTGACAGAAAATTTCTAATTTCTTTACATGTTTAAGTAAATATGTCACCTTCCTCCTCTTTATATTATAGTGCCTTATAATATTAAATATAATACTTTAACAACCTAAATGGAAATATTTGCATCTGGATTATGTACTAGTATTTGAAGCAATGCCAAGGAATTGAAGAGTTTCTTGACCTAGAGGACTAAATGATCAAGAGGGCTCATGAAGTCATATCTTACAAACTAATGTGTCTACCACGGAGTAAAGGCAAACTTGGTCTATTTGGTCAACCAGTCTCAAAATATGCAAACTTATAAATGGAGAAATATATTAAATGGTAAAAACTGGATGTGATTATTTTAATTCTTATTTTGCTGTTATGGGAGCTAAATTGAATTTTCAATATCTGGAAGGCTTAGATAAATAAAACTATAATTTCCATTAAAAAGTTGTGGAAGAATTGTCACATTTGGTCAGAACACCAGATTCATGGGGGGAGGGGTTACTACCCATGGGTCATGCAGCTTCCAGTATATCTCATTTTTGGTAAAACTGAACAATGCACTGAAAATCCAGCAAAGGGTCCTAGATTATCTCTATAACAACTTCACATCTCCTTTGTACTTAGCACAGTCCCTTAAAAAGAAGAAAATAAAGTTTATTTCTCCACATCAGTTTCAAATATAAAACAGAGAAGTAATAAAATTCAACTACCAAGGAAGAGTTTGTTTCTTTAAAAAAAAAAAAATGGAAGCATTCTAATTGCAACAGAAAGGATGGTTCCTTTCCTGTTATTTATTTCGTAATAATATTTTCATTTAGCTAATACATATCAAGTACCTATCATGTGCCAGGCACTATTTAGGTAAAGCTCGTTATAATCTCCCTGCCATCAATTGAGTTCATAGTCTAATGTGTAAAGCACAAGTAAATAGCCAAACAAATAAATACATATATAATGTTAGGTAGCTCTAAGTAATAAGATTTTTGCATAATTGGATGAAAAAGGAATAAGAGTTACCATTTTCCTTGGGGTGGTCTGGTTATGCTAATTTGAGCAGTTGACATTGCACAGAGATCAGAATAAAGTTTTAGGGAGTCTGATGCAAAATACCTTCTTGAAAAGCATTCCAGTTGGAATAAACAAGCAGTGCAAACGTGTTGAGATTCTTGCTTGGCATATTGGAGAAATACAAAGAAGGGCCATGTAGTTGGACGTTGTTCTGAATATTTTCTTAAGAAGTTGCCAGGTTGCCCAGAAACAGGTTATGATATGGCTTTAGCTGGTAGTTCCCAGACTTGGATGAAAATTGTATTCACCTGGAAATCTTTAAAAACACTAATGTCTGGATTCTACTCCTAATATTTCACTTAATTAGTATGAGGTGCAAGCTAGGCATCTGGATTTTTAAAACCTTCCCATGTGATTCTAATGGCAGCAAAGTTTCAGAATGTGTGCTCTAAATTATGTTTGAATCATTGGACAACATTAATATCAAGTTACTTAACATAACAGAACATCACCTTCGTGATCTGGTCTTAGTTTCTACCCAATTATATCTGCCCACTATATCTTTTGCTGTATTTTTCATGAGGTTTCCCAAGTCCTTTCTCTTTCACAGTGCTTCTACTCATGCTGGTCCATACGCTTTGAATTTCCTTTCTTGTTTGTGTACTCCCTCTCTCTTCTAATAGCTCCCAATTCAAGGCTAAATTCAGAAGTTTCATGGGGAATCTTCTACCTCTACCAGGCTAGCATCGCCATTATTCCAATTTTGCATACACAGTTTCTGTTTTTCTTATTGTTGCAGTGTATCTATCAGTAATGACTCCCATTTTCCTCATAAAAGAACCCCAGTTTGCACCAAAATGTATATGGTGACCCTCTAATCATTTCACATGTTTATCATCTGTTGTAATACACCATAATTTTTAAATAACTTCAGTACATCCTTTACGATATTGTGAACTCTGTAAGAGACAGAACATGCAATATTCTCTTCTGTAACTTTCAGAACAAGCACATTGCCTATTACACAGTAGATATTCACATAAGTTGTTGAATTGATTTAATGGATGTATGGAAGTTAATACATGTGAGACGTGTAATATTTGTATAGAACAGCCACAAATATTGGTATTTTTAATTTTTAAATTATTTTAATTCTTACTCTTAAGGCCAATCTTACATGGGCTGTCTAGAATATTATGAATTAAATTTACACAAATCCAGTTAAGGTCACTTCTGCAACATGGCAACAATGATTTTACCAATATAGTCTGAAACAAATTGAGGTCAGTGTACATTTTCTCATAGCCTTGCTCTTAGCTTTCTTCCATGAACTGCAGAAGGTTTCAATTTACTGAAGCACCGAGGTAGGTAAGATCCAATCAAAGTAAAAGCAAAATCAATAAATGCTAACCTCAAAGTGCTAAATAGTAGCGACATCAGTCACAAAGAAAAGTTGTTTGCAGGTTTGAAATACTATTGTTCTATAAAGGTAAGAGAATAAAGCTACAGCTATGGGCACCTGTAATATCCTAGTATATTTAACATGTAAATAAAGGGATAAGAAGGTAAAATGCATTATATGGATAGACTGTGGCGTAATAGGAAAGAATCTGATCTTCTGATCATAATAGGAAAATATTTTGTCATTGAAGCACATTGTTTATAATATATTCAAAAAAGAATCACATGGAAAACTTTTTTAATGTTTATGATAACATTTATATAAATTTTAATATGAATGCTTTTAAGGCCTATGTGCAAAGATTTTCATGAATTTTACACCTCAAGCAAAATGTAACAAACATAAAGGAAGAGTAGAACTATGATCCAAAAATGTATGGAAAAGTCATTGAAAGCATATGTCCCAATTCTGCTACTTACTGCTGCGTAAACTTAATCAGGTTATCTTCATTAATCCTATTTTCATGTTTGTAACACAATCTACTTATCTAATATTGTGTTTTAAGTGTCTGGTAGGACAACAACATATCAGGTTTTCATTAAATATTTATTGAATAAATGGTGCCATGCAATACCAATCAACAAACTGAAGCTATATAGTTATGATGGCTTGCTTAGGGAGGACTTCTTGATGTTTCAGCAATGATTTTGTAAAGATTAAATGAGTCAAATTATTTGAGTGCCAATTATGACTTGTGACACAGTTTGTTTTCAGTTTATTTTGATCAATTTTAATATTGTTATTCACTATCCCTTAATTGATTCATAAATCATTACATTGGACCATAAGCATTACTTAATCTGACCATTTTTGCCTCACAAAACCATTAGTTTTATATTCATCTAATGGTTTCAATTCCCATACTCTTCAAATTCCTATAAAGATTATTATCTTGTGTTTTTTTTTTTTCCAATCTGTGGAAAGAAAATCAAGGTAAGAAATGTGCATGAACCTTGTAGTTGATATGATCATATAGAAAGCTACAATGCTGAACTCATGACAATGTCTTAAAATGTTTCTGCAGTGCTCTGTCACACAGTGTGTTGGTCCATATCCAGTACAGGGACCGTTATACTCTCATTTACATTTAGGTTATTGTTTCAGTACTTCTGCATGATCATTAAAATACCCGATCTTTAAACTAACTCCATAGCACAGCATTGATGCAACTCTTGGATGAACATTGAGTTACTCAAATTAAAAGTCAAGCATACTGGAGTTTGAACAGTATAAGTTTCTCCCAGAAAAGATTATAATTCATCCAGCAAAGAGATGAGTCTTAAGACGGGGTACTGAAACTAGGAAGATGAGGATTAGATATAGTTGCTTAGGGGCAGACATGTTTAAGGCCATCCCAGATGACAAAAATAAAAGACTCTGCCATATAAATCAAATGAGGGTCCATGTGGATATCGTCCTCCCTCACTTTTACCCTTTTGTTATCATGTAAGGCCTAATAAATTTTTGATTTAATGTTGTGCCTGATCTCATCTCTTCCAGGTGGAACGGATCATAGGGTCAAGCAGTTAAGTAAATATATTAAACAGAAAGTAGAGCTCCTTGAAAACTACATATTACCATATTAACTGATTGGAGATCCCAAGGGTAAGATAAGCAGACAGGAAACCAGAATGTAACCTAATGAGGTCTAGCCATACTTTTTCACCAGAGTATTGTCTCTTCATCAACAACTTGGATTATATAAACTTGGTTTTATTTACATTTTCAAAAAAAGTGAGCTTTTCTTTCAAATGCTGAAGAAATAAATTCCAAGGAACTTATTTTAATGTTTTTTTTCCTACAAATTAAGAGACAAAACAATTATTTTTATTTTTACCTTGACAATATTTCATTAAACCAGTTAGGCTTTTTAATCTGTAAAATAATTCAATGCTGGAACCATTACATTTTGGCTTTTACAATTATCTTATAGGTAAGATGAATACAAATCCTACTATCAGGCACATAGTCAATGCTCAATAGTTGACCCCAGAAAACTCCCCCTGTTTCGAGGGAGGTGACAAATGGCAGTCAGATCTCTCTAGCTGTAGCTAGCACTACAGTGATGAGGTTTTGTTTGTTTGGTTGCTTGCTTCAATATTCTCATCTGCCACCAAAGGAGTTATGAAAACTAGAAAGGTAAACTGAGCCAGGAATACATCAAATTCCAATACATGAATTTAGAAGTCCAGATGCTATTTTAGGGTTAAAAGCAAATATTAACGTAAAAATATGGAGCAGCAATCCAAGAAAGAGACAAGAGCAGGAGAAAGCTTCAAGAGGACAAGAAACTCATGTCTTAAATTGTCCCTTTTTTTTAATGCAAGAAAAAAACACATAAATCATTTTTTTATAAAAGATGACTGACTAAAAGAATAAATAAATAAGTTAAAAGTAAATGAGAAGGGTTTCAACCATTTTCTTTGTTCAATATCACAGATCCATTAACCAACGCTATTTGTTCTCATACTGTTTTTCTTCTGGAAACTTATGCTTACAAGACAGGTGAGGTTTTACAGAAGCTTTTCTTGAAAGAATGCTAAACTGACATAAAGCAGACTGCTTTACTTTAATATAATTTAAAATTTACTATTTAGTGTAGTCCTTAGGGCTCCTTTGTGGTACTGATCTCTGTGGAAATAATACCTCATTGTGCAAATCCACAAGGTCATAGGAGAATATAATTCTCAAACTCTTTTCAAAGGCAATTAACTTCTTTTCTGGTTCAAACTCCTTGAGTTAAAGCAATATTTCTACTCATGAAAGCCAAAAATGTATTCCCATTTGTTTGAGTGACCCAAGCACATTACAGTTGTATAGATCACTGGTTATTATGGTGTGTATGTCATGAAAAGAAGACCTTCAGCTTTACCGTAATAAGTCTTCGTTCGCTTGGTTTTCAAGTGTCCTGTCAATTTTGGTTAAATATTGATAACTTTGCACAGCAGAATGCAGAATGTTCATTTTGTGGGTAGATAATAGACAACTGGTGGAGTGAAGCTTTTTATATTCTGTGAAAGTGCAAAAGTTCTATACCATATTGACATAATAAAATCCCCTTGTACAAAACCTTGTAAAAAGAGTACAAATGATGACAATATCCTACATGTGAAGTCATGAGGTTAAATCAGACATCCCAATCCCCACAAAAAACATGGAGAAGGCTGCCCTAAAAATAAATTTCTTAAGACGTCTCTGAAACCTGAAAGACATTCAATATACTCTCAGAAAACATAATTTACCTTTCTCGGAAAAATTCTGGAAAAACAAAGGAAAACTACATATATTATCAATCATTACTACCTATCAGAAGCCACAGAAATAATATTAGATTTTTCAATTTAAAAAAATTGAGTGATATAAATGCATATTCGTGAAATATTTGTATTTCTTCAAGATTAAAAGACTGAATTTCAGTAAATTATTCTTCACCTTCACCCTATAAAATATGTCATTTTCTTTAAGATTTAATAGTTTAGATCTTCAAGCAGACAGTTGGTTAGCATTATTAGAAGTTGCATCAGGCAACTTTTGCAATAAAATTATATTTTATATAGCAGTAAGAACATATTTTTTGAAACAGTAGTAGTGAAGATTTTTAAAGTAAAAGTAATTTTCTTGTCTCATTTCATTTTTCTTTGAAAAATATTTTTGAGTCGAAGAATTTTTATAACATATTCTGTGGTAGGCATTAGCATGCAACAACAGTAAACAGGACAGACCTTAACTTCATACAAATATGTCAAGTTAGAGAACTAAACGTAAAATACATAATTATTTAGTAGAGATTTTAATAAGAAGTGCATTGGTTCTCTTTTATATACATCATATCCTATAGGCTCTATCCTGTTGCAGCTACTGTTGCAGTATCTAGTCCCTCACAAGCTTAAAACAACAGCTGTGTCTGTACTACTTGATTGTCTTACAGCCACAACCTTCTTGTCATCTTATCATCTCAGGTACACGAACATGTACATATGAAAGTCAAAAGTGAAGGACACTTAAGGCACAGTGAGAAACAGTGGGTGACTCTTAGCCAATAGGGAATGGGAAGTGATGAATTAATATTTTTCTTTTCTCCATTCCTCAGCCTGCTCCAGGCCTGCTCTCTGGAATAACATTTGCAAAAAGACCACTCAAACATAAATCTTCATCATAGACACTGTTCTGGGGAAAAACCCAGGCTGAGGTAGTGAGTACCATGAATACATTTAAATAGTAGACACTTAGGATGAGACTGTGAAGTTATAATACTCAACAGTCAAAAAGCAATAATCAGGCCGGGCGTGGTGGCTCACGCCTGTAATTCTAGCACTCTGGGAGGCCGAGGCGGGCGGATTGTTTGAGCTCAGGAGTTCGAAACCAGCCTGAGCAAGAGCGAGACCCTGTCTCTACTAAAAATAGAAACAAATTAATCGGACAACTAAAAATATATAGAAAAAATTAGCCGGGCAT
>CAUYRB010041530.1:0-41267 GCA_963574695.1 Propithecus perrieri
AATTAAGCATGTTTAATCATTACACAAATATTTTAAAACCTACTCTGTGACAATTTTGAAATGCTTTCTCTTATTTTTTTATTCTGTAATTATTTTACCATCATTAATGATTGACTGTTATGTAATAGTTGGTATGACAATGTTGGTACACACATATCTACATAGTAAAAAGAAAACACTGATCAACACATACATGCACATATAAGAATAACACCTGTTGGATGTTGGGCAGGGGGGGAGGGGGGATGAGGTAGGAAGGGATGGGTATTTGCATACACAAAGTGCAATGCGCACCACCCGAAGGATGGACATATTTGAAACTCGGACTTGGAGGGGAGTGGGGGCAAGGGCAACATACGTAACCTGAACATCTGTACCCCCATAATATGCTGAAATAAAAAAAAAAAAAAGAAAGACTAAGTTCCCTTTACTGTTCCAAAAGTTATTTTATTTTTGTGGGAGTACAATGAAGAAAAATTATTAAATCAGTTTTATTTGTGTGTGTGTATATATATCTATATATAAACAAGACCATAGCAGAATAGATGATAGGGTTTTATATAATGATTCTGCGTATAAATATAATCTCACTGAAATACTAAAAAGGATTTTGAAAATGTTCTCAGTCAAGTAGAAAATAAGTCAAGTCTAATTAGGTTGTTAATGTAGGGGCCAAGGGAAAATTTCCCCTTCACCCTTTGAAAATTCCCTGAAAAATCGGCTCACAAAAGACAGATCCGTAAAAGATGTTGACCTAAAGGAAGAAGCTAAGGCACAAAAATACAATTTTAAAGAGTTTTCTTGTACTAAAGTGAGGACAGCTGCCCGGGACATACTTCCAAGTGGCCCAGGGAGGGCTCAGTTCAGCCTTTGTTGCAAGCAGGTTTTTAAAGGCGAAAGGGAACAAGGAATGGAGATGATAAAAAGATGTTTGGCAAGAATTTTCATTGGTTTCCCATCCAAGTACTAACCAGGCCCGACCCTGCTTAGCGTTTGAGATCAGACGAGATGGGGCACGTTCAGGGTGGTATGGCAAAGTCATAACATGTAACCAAAATGTTTGTACTCCCATAATATCCTGAAATAAATAAATAAATAAAAATAAAAAATAAAATGACTCAACGTCATCCAAAAAAAAATAAAGTACATAAGTATTTTTTTAAAAAAAAGAATTTTCATTGGTTTACAGAGATAACGTTGATCAGTGATTGACTACGCATGGTTGAACTATAGAATATGAGTTACAATGTCTAGCGTTTGGCATTTTATGGCTACTTGATGTTAGTCTAGAATGCACATAGCTAGTGGCTTCGAGGGGTGATTATTTAGCTGTGGTGTGTGTGGAGAAAGTGGTGAAAAGTGACTGCTATCACATTTTAAATACCTCTCTGGACCTCATCATTTAAAGGGGCTCGCATTCCTCAGCTAAAAAATTTCTCTTCTTTCTCAGAGAGAAGGCCACATAGTTATTAATGTGCATGGGGGAGAACAACAGAGTGATTACCACCACTCCACAATAGGGTACAGAAGATTACCATCCTGAGATAATAGAAAGAATGGGGGCTCGGAGCACTGCCAAAAACAGGTTATGGTGGCAAGAAACCTCGCAGGTAGCAGCCCTCAGAGAGTAGATGGGAAATGTTTCTTTCAGACCTTTAAATATGTCAGACTCTCAGTGAGTTTTTCCTAGATGGAATAAGGCCTCAGTGATGGCCTGGCTCCATGCGTGCGGATTTTCTCTACAGATGCAAATCTCTCCCACAAAAGACAGCTTTTCAGCTATTATTTTATTTCCAGCCCTTCTGAGTAGCCATCTTAAAATATGTCAAAGAAGAATTTTTTGGGGTGCAAATTTTTAGTTTTCTTCATTAATGTCAAGAGAAGTCATGTGGGCTGTTATATAACAATGCTAAATTCTGTATCTACCCTTAAATGAGCATAATCACTGAGACTACAGAAAAGGCAAGTAGAAAGTTAAATAAAGCAATGAATCTAATACTCGTGAAAGGCAGAGACCAATATGATAAAGTTCCCTTTGTAAACCAACTGGTACAGTCATGATGGTCCTTTATTTGTTTAAAAATTACCACAACTTTTATAAATCAAAATTAATACATAAGTGTATAAATTTGAAAAATGCAGAGAAATACAAATAAACAATTATAACTATCCATAAATATTCCATCCAGAATCAGCCAGTGTTAACAGTTTGGCATATAATATCCCAATATTTCAATGCACATAAAAATTTCACCTGTTATCTTGCAGAAAAATTAAAAAATCTGAAGTAAAAGATGAATTAAAGGCCCTGTGGGAGATATAACATTTCCTGCCACACCATGATTTAATCTAATAACATGGAAAAAAAAACTATAAAAAAACTCATTGGTAAATATTCTGTTCCTGTTCTTAGAGAATCATAATCTGCTTACAGAAATAATACAGAGAAACAGATGAAAAATTAAACATTAACAAAACATTTAAATAATAGTTCAAGACAACAACCAATGGGAGAAAGATCAGATTATATATGCTTAATTAGCAAATGAAGTCCACAGGCAATAACTGCTATTTGACTTCACAAGCACTTGAATGTGATTTATGACAAGACACATTTAAACAGAAACTCTGTTATAGCCCCTAAACTTCCTAAGAGAACTCTGTGTGTAAATAACAAGTGCAGGTATACTTTCAAATGTGTACTAACAAATTGAAGTTATTCTAGTCTAGCTGATTTGTCTTGTTTTTCCGTTTTTATACATCTTAAAGGGTAATATGACTAGGAAATCATATATATAGTATATAAAATATGCTATATATTATATATAACATACTGTGTGTATGTGTGTATATATATATATATATATATATATATATATATATAGCGTTAATAAGAGATACTGTTTGGCCAAGGAAGCAGAGTCCCAACCACTGAAATTCACATCCTTGTGTAACCACCTACAATGGTTTTAAGCATCTACAACAGTGATCTATGTGCGGAGGACCAATCCAGATAAAAGCAGTTTTTATTATTGTGTGGTTTCCCCCACATGTACCACCCTAGGTCGTGGAAGTCTCTTTCCCTAAGCTAGCAGGAATCCTAAGTGACCTCCTTTTCTTGTAAGAAAGACCACTCTTTCTTACCAATATAGTATCAATCGAGGAAAAAATAAATAAATAAATGACAGGAAAATGTCCTGAAGATCAGAAATCCTAAAAGGAGACAGTGTTTCTTTGTAAGTGTTCCCGGAAACCTTGCCCAGTACATCTCTCCAAGCCTGACAAGCAGCGCCAGAGCCGTTTTACCACCAAGGTTTGAGGAAGAGATGAATGAAGAGTCCCAGACTGCCTTGAGGGGAAGTCGTAAGAGGTGGTTTCTCCCTGAATTTCACAGAAGAGCTCAAATCACTTTCTTGAGCATGAGATGGTGCTGAAGATTCACACTCATCGAGCAAAGAAGTCCTGAAGCTCTGGAACCCAGAGAGAGATGATACCTACTCTATAGCCAATTGCGTTCTCGGACTCAATCTGTCTGCATAAACACTTCCTAATCTTGTGGATGGAGTAATGTGGACAAAGTATTGGGAAGTGGATAAAGATGAAGCTTTTAGCTTCTCTCAGAAACCAACATCATGGGCTGGCAGAAAACATTGTAAAAACATTTCCTTATGATTCTCAGCATTCTATCCTTGTTCTTATTAGCAACTAGACCCCAGAGGAAACAGTTATAGGCAGTTAATAAGTTGATTACTATTATCACAAAAAAATGAGAGCGAGCAGATATTGTATAATTGGCTCACCAAACACCTGCCAGCCTCTAACTTGTGCTCACGTGATGTGGAGACTAGAAAGGTAAAATGACATTTTCCAGACTCTCCTCAGCCTGAGTTCACCTGTGTAATCTAGCATTGTATCAGCCAGGTTTAACCCTCAGTAGTGTGAGATGTGGAGATCAGATCTCTTGGGAATCACAGTGGCAGAAGCACCTGGCTCTTCTACGTCGGATTTTTGGCCTCTGTGCCACAGGAATACTGGTGCTTCAGCTAAGGCAGATTTGTCATGTGTTTGGGCATTTTTCCTGGCTGAGTTATCCCTGACTTCATTATTCTTATATAAGTAGCATCCAGAGTGGACTTAAGAATGCTAACCAATTTGGGAAAAGTTTGTGATTAATTAATAGAAGTTTATCTGGTCATCCTGAAAAAAGATTTTTAACCAAAAGACATAGATCAAAAAATATTATTCTACAATGGAAATGCATCCCACCATTCCATATCATTTAATGAGCACCTAGTATGTGTTAGGTGCTGTGCTAAGTACTGAGACTACAAAGATGAATAAACCGTAGTCCTCATTTTAAGAAACTCATTGGTGAGGCAAACAAACACCATTTTGTAATAATGACAAATACCAGATACATTATACCATAATGTAAGAAGAAAATATCAGATACATTATATCATAGGAAAAGTAAATGATTCGGAGAAAGGCAGGGGTCTCAGGTAGACTGCCTTGAGGGGAAGAAGTATATCCGAAGCTTGGAGTAGGTTATGTAGGGTATTTTCAGCAGATCAGAGAATATGGAGGAAGCATGAACAAAAGCAAGAGGAAGTCATATGTTCAACTGCTAAATGAAGAGTTCAGTAGGGATGGCTACAGGATGAAGGAGAGAGGGAGAGAGGAAGGGAGAAGTCAGTTGCTAGAGATCATTGTAGGCCATACTAGGAAGCTCACATTATACTTATGGGCACTATATGGAAAATAATTATAGAGCTTCAAAATGGTGCTACAACATAGGCAAATTTTAAGTAGGTCACTTAATGGCACTGTGAAGAAGGTAGGGATAGCTGTGTGAAGGCTGGTGGGGCAGCCTATAATGTGAAACAACAAAGAAAAACAGCGAAAATGTAAGACATGTTTCAAAAATATTTGAGAAATAAATGATTCAGGATTTGGTTATAAAAGCACAAGGAGATATTTCCACGACTCTCAAGCTTCTTTCTTGAGTGTGTGGGTAGAAGATAAGCGAGAGTACATCACACCTAGATGCTAGACACCCAATAGGAGGAACATGGTTCAGTTATCCTTCCCTAGAGTTCAAGGGTAGGGCAGCCTTACTAAGAGAAGATTCCAGAGATAGTTTAAAGTTCTAGAAACAGTACCTAATAGAGTAATTGAATGATGTAATGTACGATTTTTTGCTCAATATTGCTTTTGTTTTTTTTAACATTCTTGAAACTTTGTTCATTAGTAACCTACTGACTGATAGATGCTGCTAATTATACAATTGGGCATGCACGAAAACATAAAAATACCACAGCCCCTTTTATGGGAGACAAGAAAACATAGTAGAAAATGATTAATAAACATTCCATGTTACCTTCAGAGTAAATCTTTGCTTCAAAATAAATTACCGTATTACTGATATGAGTATGAGGTGAGTTTCACACCTCATTGGTAGATGGAAGTTGCTATTACATTGCATTGTTACAGAATTGTGAAATTATCACTCTAATGTATCAGTCTCATGCTTCCCACATACTGCTCAAATTTAAAAAGATTGCCTCTCACAAAATTCATGCTTAAGTAACTTTAATGTAATTTAGTGATTCTGTCAAGTGAATTCAACAATGAAAATATTAGGATAATCTCAATTAATATGACAGAATGGCAAGAGAAGCAGCTAGTTGAACAGTATTTTCACCTCTGGATGTTGTCTTCAATTAAAGCTTCTATCAAATGAAAGAATTGATTAGTCTCTTCAAGCAAGAAATCTTGCTTCCTACAAGTAAACAGAATCATTTCCATTAAAGCTTTCAGTCCCTTTAAGAGGTTGTCATCTCTGGCTGGGGAAACAGTTTATGGCATCCGAGCAACTGTTTTCATTACAACACTTATTTGGCAATCAGAGGCATGCTGCAGGTTCAGGAGTGTAATCTGGAAGGTCATAGTTGGACTGCTGAGAAAGATACTGCAAGGTCAGTTAGTTATTGCTGAATTTCATGATGTTTATTTCTATGCTTTGATATGTATTTGTATATACACAATCTAATTAGTGCCGATACTAGCTTTATAATGAAAACAATCCATTTTCTTACCTGATATCTAATTTTCTCATTTGCGACATCTTTGATTAAAAAGAGCACACCACACCATCTTGTTGATTGCAGCAAGGATAATGCTCATTATTAGATTATTAAGGCAATACACTGGGTGATTAAATACATTTGGCCAGGAAAAAAAATCATGTTTAAAATAATTATGTTGAAGTGGTTTTAATGGAGATGATCATATATTAATTCAAAAATACACATGAGCTTCTAAAGCCTTTGGTAAACTTAAGCTAAGAGATCTTGGATATTCAATTTGTAAAAAGGCATGAAATCTAGCAAAGATGAATTTGGTAGCTTCCATTCAACATTAGATCTAAATATGATTCAATTCATGCCTTGACTATCCATGCACCTTAGTCATCAATTAGTTTTCAGCAATTAAAAAAATTGAGCTCACTGTAATCATTCAAGCTGCCTTTGATTACTTGTGTTAACTTTCTGATGTTTATTTAGGGTACGGTACTTGAGACATACATTCTCATATTTACACAGGCATCTAACTAAATAGAAGGAACATCCTTTTACAGTTTTCAATGAACATCTTTATAGCTTATAATGAAACTCTATAGTAAAGAACATTATTCTTCCAAGATTTCCTGGGTTGTTTGTGATATATAAGATTTATAAGAAATGTAATATCATATAGTCTACTGTCAGAGATACTGGGGAAATCAGATGACTTTATAAATACACTGGCTATTATTATTGAAGAGGAGTCTCATTTACAACTACTATGCACACAACTGCACATACGTAAGCAACAGAAGACAAAGAATGTGAACACACAATTTAAAATAAACCATGTTATATTTTTAAAATTGTATATAAATATAATGTTAAGATATAAAGAAAAATAGTGTTTTTGTTTTGGAGACTCATAGCAGCTACCATTCAATGTAGTGCCCAGGATGAGTTCACACACACTTTCCACATAGGTGTGATTTAGGTTGCGAAGGATACTTACAAAGAGAATTCTTATGTAAGTCTGAAACTGTCTGTCTCAAAAACTGAAGATTATTGTATGAGGTAACTGTTAAATATAGGCATTAGCTGCAAATATAACTATGCTTTGATTTTATTCTTGCTTTGATTTTATTTTGATGACTTTGCCAGTGTTGAATGTTCCTTTAACCATGTTTTATCAAAGGGACGCTGCCAGGTCTCTGCTCTGTACATTCTTGCATCTACAACAAATGCTCCTCTTAGTTCTTTGATCTATAAAACATCTTGCCTTTCTTTTCTTTTTGTTATAAAATCAGTACACATCATTAAAGAAAATTGACAAACAGATAAATGTAGGGGAAAAAAATCACCATAGTCATACCACCTAAACACAGCTATTTTGTTGTGTTTCTTTTTTCCCCACTAAAATGTGTTTTTGTTTTTAGATTGTTATCATACTGGATATATAATTGTTATGTCCTGCTTTTTTCCTATTATACCATAGACATTTTCATGGATACATTTTTTTAAATAACTCACTTTGCATTTTAGAATAATTTTAGATTTTCAGAAAAGTTGTAAAGATAATACCTAAAGCACCGTTTCCCCAATTATGAACATCTTACATTAGTATGTTACATTTGTCACAATTAATGGAATCATATTGATACATTATTATTAACTAAAGCCAATACTTTGTTCAGATTTCCTTAGTTTTCCCTATTGTCCTTTTTCTGTCTCAGAATCCCATCCAGAATACCACATTATATTTAGTTGTCGTATAAGTTGGGCTTCTCTTGGAAGGGACATTTTTCTCAGAATTTTCTTGTTTTTGATGACCTTGACGATTTTGAAGACTACAATCAGATGTTTTGTAGGATGCCCCTTTATCGGAATTTGCCTGATGTTTTTCTCATGATTAGACTAGAGTTATGGCAGAAAGACTGCAGAGGTTAAGTGTCATTGTCATGTGACATATTACTGTCGACATTGACCTTGGTCACTTGAATGAGGTAGTGATTGTCAGTTTTTCCACTGTAAGTTAATTCTTTGTCCCCGTTTTGATACTGTGGGCTTCGAAGGAAGTCACTTGAGCAGGCCATGCTTAAGGACTGGAAAGCGCTAGTCTTGAGAACTTCCTTGAGAGTAGAATATGTAAATAAATTAATGGAAATAATTCTCACGGGAGATTTGTCTATCTTCTCCATTTATTTATGCAGTCAATAATTTATATCACTATGGACTCATGGATATTTATTTTATGTGTTGGTTTATAATCCAATACTACTTTACTTATTTTTTTGCTCAGATAGTTCTAGGTGTGAATTTTGGGAGTTCTTTCAGTTGACTCTTGTGCTTCTATGAAATACACCTATCAGTGTCATGGGTTTTTGAACACTTTCTTTCCAGCACAACAATGAATCACCATTTTGTCTGCTTCTTTGTATCATCCATTATCTAATGTAATACTTGTATTCTCAGACTGCAACAGTAGGGGGTTCCAGAGAGTCATAATAATTACTAGCAAAATACAAGCTCTCACACACATGATCCTGAATCAGAATCACTGGTGTACTGATTGCTGTTCCTCTTTTATGGTTCAGGGGTATGGCAGAGGGCTCCTCAAGTGACTGTGAACAGCTGTGACTGATGCCTCTTCCACTCCATATTGCAATCATTTTTTTTTTTTTTTGGATAGCAGCTTATTCACTCTTAGTGAATAGTGCAGTTCATGCCGTCACACTTTATGCCATGAATGCCGACGAAAGTTGAGGAAGTTAATTCTTTTCCTAATTCTCTGTTTCCTCTTCTGCTGATGGAGAGAAAAAAGATCTTTAACTGGTAGAACTATCAGGAAAATTAAATATCATGTGCATGATATAGATATGTATTACATAATACATATAATACACATAAATCAAAAATATAAAATGTATTCTTTACACACACAGGTATACATTAGATACAGATATTTAATTCATATTAGTCCCGTATGTTTTGCTCTCAGATTTAGTGCATCTCTATGATGATATTGCAGCTTCACTGGATGGCTTCTCTACTTAGCTCTTTTCATCCAACAAGCTGGCCCATGTTCTTAAGGTCTGAGGCAGAGAAAAACTGAATATCACTTAGTAATTGGGCATTTTCTGAGCCCATTTATTATCTCTTAATCAAGTTTATGTAGCTTTCTCACTCTCTGTCATGCCCTTTAATTTGAGTTCGTGACTGGGGAGACCAGGAAAAGATAATACTTTCTTTCTCCGCTACAGTTTCTGGTGGTCAGCATGGGGCAGCTGAGATGCCACACTCACACTAGTACCTGCGGATGAGATCCTGGGACAACTAACAAAAAGTTGGTGAGAATTGTTTACTAAGATCAGCCTCCCGGATCTCTACCTGTAGTGCCCAGTTGAGAGTGAAAGGTAAAAATTTCTTCTCGTCCCTGACTTTCCAAATTCTGTTGAGCAGGGGAAAATCATCAGTTCTGATTATGACTCCTGTGTTTTGGTTCTGAGTCATTTGGTAGGAATCTTTGTTTTATGCTTGTCTCTTGTTAATCTGTCTTCTGTTTTAGGAGTACCAACCACGAACCTTGCAATGGGTGAGGAAAAGATATCATTTCTCCGCTACGGTTTCATGGGACATATCCCTGGATAGATGGGATAATTTTGAGGTTTTCTTCTCAAAGGCCCTTTTAGTCTTTCTCATAAATACATTCCTCGGTGCACATGTGCTCTCTGTGCAGCCGCACAGGTGTGGATCCACAGTGGCACACAGATCCCTCACTTTGGGTTCCACGCTATATTTAGCCTTTGATCATTTTCCTTTTCCATATCTTTAATACCACCCCCATGCTATTCTTGAAATATTATTTAACCCTTTGCTCCTCTATAAATATGTTCCTATCAAAGTGGAGCAAAGTGAGAAAATGCCGACAATTTCTAGACGAGCCGCCAGTTCTTAGCGGCAGTTGCATGGCCTGGAGGATGTGAGAGGAGGAGAAAATTGACTGGGCAGGGTAGAACAAAGGAGAAGAAACACATCTGGATTTATTGGATTAATACATTTGTCTTTATATCGTAAAAAGTTATATAGAATCTTAAAATGTTTCATATTCTGTATTTTGGGTTGAGGCGCACCTCACAACATGATTGGTAAATCGGTGGAAGCGTTTCATCAGAATTCCCCTGTAGGAGGAGCAGGGAAGAGAAAATATAGTGAGCTCCAAAAGGAATGCCCCAAGGAAGGTATCAGGGACTTATTACACCTTTCTTTAGAGCTGTGATAGCAGCTCATCCAATGTGAGAGATTTACCTTTTCCATTCAGTCCCAGTGGTATAATGATGTTTGCTGTTCTACATCCTGGAAATAATACTTATTCAGCTAATGTGGAATATTCTCTGTGGAAGCATCTTTCGCCACCTACTTACTATAGATATACATGAATTATTTGGGGCTACCTACACAAGACAGTTAAGGCATTTTGAAAGGCTAAATTTAACTTGTTTTTAAAACTCATGGATATGTTTTAATTGTTAACCAGTTGCTATCAAATTTCCTTTTGCTTACCCCAGGAATTTTCCATTGAGAATGAAGTTGTAGGGCATGGTCCTAGTTTTAATCTAGGTTCTTCACTCTCAGTTCCTCTTGCTAGAAATCTCACTCTAGCAGCCTTCTTCATATTCCTGTTGTCTCACACCTTGACCAGGCTTGCTTAGACACATACATGCAAGTACAGCCATGCATCACTTAATGATGGGGATAGAGTTGGAGAAATGTGTTGTTGACTGATTTCTTCACTGTGTGAACATCATAGGGTCTACTGACATAAACCTAGATAGTACAGCCCACTACACATCTAGGCTATATAGTATAACCTGTTGCTCCTAGGCCAGTGGTCCCCAACCTTTTTTGGCACCAAGGACCGGTTTCGTGGAAGACAATTTTCCAGGGTGGGGACAGGGGTGGGGCCTCATGATTCTAATTGGAAAATTAAGGAAGCTGGATTAGTTCTGTAAGGTCAGTTTCCAGCTCCATTATTCTAAGGGGAAAGGGGTTGGGAGAGACTTTGGCAGCCTTAAATCATACCAACTGGCTTCCTCTTCCTGAATGAAAGCCTTAGTCCTATATAGATCATAAATTCTTCATTGTCATTAATCAGTGTCATTTATTATATATTTTATTGTTTTTCTAGGCTCTTTTGTTTTGCAACCTGTAGTTATGTATGCTGTGTGGAATCATTTTATTCTTTGCAAATAAATTATATAACTTCTGAGTTTGTCAAGAAACCCAAGGTAGAGAAATGTGAAATGCTAACTGAGAAAAGTTCAGCACACTGAGTTCCATCAATTCTCAGGAATGATGAGTCAAGGTCAGTCAAAGTTAGAAGAATGAAAAATATCACAAAGTGGTTTTTTTTAAGTGGGGGAAAAATAAGCCTTAGGAGTGTGTTCACCTTAGTTTCTTTGAAAATATTTTATAGCCTATAAATAAGACACAGGAGTTTATAAAACAAAGCCCACAAAGTCAATACTTTGGAGAAGTAAAAAATTTTGACACTTTGATATATTTTGACTGTATTTAACATTATTTAAAATAAAATCATTATATTCTCTTTCCAAGATACCAAAACTTGCTGAAAAAGGACAAAAAAATCAGTCACTTATTTTATGTTAACTTTTAGATTTCATTAAACATCCACATGTTTGACATGATTTAAGAAAACACTGAGCTGATAACATATATGTATTTTTTAACCCAAATGTCTTAGCATGACATAAATAACTCAGTGCCAGGAATGAGGCCAGAAGTAATAAAAGCACAAAATTCTCCCAGCTAAATTTTGTAAAGTATTGTCACTGAACTTTTTAATCTTTCTTCTTTCTTTTTTCAGGGCCCCAGATATCTCAATAAATAAAGCAAAAAATTATACTTATTGGCCCCATACCAACAATATTTCTTCAGAATTTGACATTTCTGACTTCCCTGAGATAAGATGGCTGACCAGAGACATCAGCTGCCAGATTGTCTCAGAAATAAGGAAAAATTTTAGATGAAAAAGAAAAACAAATAGATCAAGTATAATACTAAGGGAAAAGTGCCATAACCTACCAGAGATTCCACTGGAAGAAGTTGCAGAGCAGAACAAGAAGGAAAAAGGTATCAACAGAGATCAACCTCCAAAAGTACTAGAGCCCGGCAAAAGGGTAGGTGGGAGGGATTTGTTTCTCCCTCCCTCGCATCTCTGGCAGTCAGTAGGCTCCCAAGTTGCTGGAGAGCCTTTCTACCCTCATGAGCCGAAAAGTTGCTGCTACCAGTGAACTGGCAACTTCTTGAGGACAAAGCACCAAGTTGCCAGCCCCCTTGGTGTTGCTTCCCATCACTGCAGAACCGAGCTCAGATGGCAGGTGCCATATTGCTTCTCCACCCACCATGCACCATTGTCCTCCCCAGAGTCTTCACACTCAGTTTTCATCTCACTCATTCCCCAACAAACATTTCCCAACTCCAGCCCAGACTGTGGGAGCCACAGGAGCTGGTGGGTCCCAGGGGATCTGTGTGACCCCAGAGCCTGGACATTCTGGGTGGGCTGCCTTCCAGAGAGAGAGACAGAGAGGACAAGAGTGCTAGGTTTCCTCCATTCAGACTCTTTTCTTCCCCTGCCCCTGCCCTGCCCACTGCAGCCAAGAGAGATGATGAGCTGGGGCTCACAGAAGCGGCTGCTTCCCCTCTTTTGGTGCATCCACCACACTGAGGCTTCCACACAGAGTAGAGCTCAAATCTTTCCTCTTAAAAACCTGCAGTTGACTAAGGGGTGCTAAGATAGTGAACTCCCTGCTAACTAGACCTCCCCAGCGCTGCTTCCCTAGCTTCTCCATCAGAGCAGGGCACACCCTGAAGCAGAGGGACATCAAACCTGCTTGAGCACCGCACAGGCAACTTGGGACCAGCATGCTTCTCCCTGGCATGGTCAGGGACTGATCTTCAGGGACCCAGGGCCAGGCCCTCAAGCTGTATCCCATACCCCTAGGACTCAATTTTGTCACTTGGAAACTAATCTCAGGATACAAGAAAGCCCACGTGGATAGAACTGAAAAGAGAGTAGTGTGGGTCCTAGCCACAGTGCATTCGTGGAGCACTCCTCCTCCCACAGGAAGACCATGCTGCCAGCCCAGGACAGGATCATGGACATGGAAGCTCCCAGCCTTCAGCGTCATCACTGGGGAGCTCAGCTAGTTTGGGGTCCTGCCTGCTGGCACATGTCAGAGAAAGATCATGGAGCAGAGGAGGGAGGAGAAGAGCAAAACCCATTCCTGACAGCCACATTGTGAATCTCAGATGGCCTCACCCCCACAAGCAGAGACTCTGCCTGGCTGGGGCTACTTCAGACCCTCCCTGGTGGCTTTCCCCAGCATCCTGGGAGCAGACCTTTGACTGTTGCCACGAAAGCAACCTTACCAGCTTTTGCGAAGCCTGAGAGCAGGTTTACCAACCCAGCCCCACCCAGCATCACACCTCTACCACCTCTGCTGTGGTGGAGAATAAGGCTCACCTGGAAGTTCCAGGACCCCACACACTGCCTGAGGCATTCGAGTGCTTCTCTTGAGGGGCTAGAGCCAGTCCCAGGTCCCCAAAACAATACTTCAGCTAGTTCTTTCTGGCAACGGCCACCTGCTGGCAGGGAGGTCAATTTGTACAGCCCTCTACAACATTTACTGATTCAATCATATAGGATGTAGTTGATTCTTACCCACAAGTACCAACTAATGTCTCAAGAGATTATACTGGCTGTGCCAATATAATTCACATTGCTAGGAAGACCACAGGGCTGAGAAAAGAGAAATGATTTCAAAGACCTCCATCCTCCCACACCAACAGGAGACAGGAAATCTGCCCACACACATAGCTTACCACCGCTACAGCCTACAAAAAACTAGAACCTGAGAAAATCATCATACTAAGAGTATCTATAACCAAGGCATCCATCCAAAACCTAGACCACCATCTAAACACCCACAAGCAAAGCCAAATGTTCATACCCAACATATGCTACAAACACACCCATACAAGTGAGGGGGGAGAAAAAAGCCCCATCTAAACAAAAGAAAATCCAAAACCAAGAAGCAACAGTTGTTCCAGATGAGAAAGAATCAATGCAAGAACTCCAGAGGTATGAAAAATCAGAGTGAAAGGACACCCCCAAAAGGGCACCCCAGCTCTCTCGCAATAGATCCCAACCAAAATGAAAATATTGACATGACAGATAAAGAATTCCAAATATGGACTGTAAGGAAGCTCAATGAAATCCAAGAGAAAATGGAAAACCAACTCAAAGAAAACAGAACAGTTCAGAAAATGAATAAAAGAGACTGATGATATTAAAAAAATTAGAACATTTAGAAATGAAAAATTCATTCAAGACAGTGGAAAGCTTTGAGAGTAGATTAGACCAGGCAAAAGAAAGAATTTCAGAACTTGAAGACAACTCTTTCAAATTAACTCAATCAGTGAAAAATAAAGAACGAAGAGTCAAGAACAATCAAAGCCTGCAAGAAATACAAGATTATGTAAAATGGCAAAATATAATAATCATAGGCATCCATAAGGGTGAAGAAGAAAACACACCAGGGCTCAAAGACCTATTTGAGGGAATAATTGAGGAAAATTTCCCTGGTCTTGCTAGAAATTTAGACATCCAGGTAGAAGAAGCTCAGTGAACACCTGGGAGATTCATTGTAAAGAGGCAATCACCAAGACATATAGTCATCAGATTGGCCAAAGTCGACACAAAGGAGGCAATCCTGCAAGCTGTGAGGTAAAAATATCAACTAACCAACAAAAGGAAAACCGATCAGGCTAACTGCAGACCTCTCAAGGGAGACATTACAAGACATTTGATCCATTTGGCTTCTTCAATCTATATTTCCATTTACTTGTCTAGATTCGAGAAAGTTTTTGGCC
This sequence comes from Propithecus perrieri, assembly GCA_963574695.1. Lineage (NCBI taxonomy): Eukaryota > Metazoa > Chordata > Mammalia > Primates > Indriidae > Propithecus > Propithecus perrieri. The sequence goes on from CAUYRB010041530.1 coordinate 15,018, forward strand.
ATTTTTTTTTTTTAAATAAGCTCTCTGCCCCTTTATCTCTCTATTTTCTTCTTCTAAAATTCCCATATATCTATATTGGCCTGCTTGATGTTATCCCATATTCCCTTAGGCTTACCTCACTTTTTTTCCTTTTTGCTCCCCTCAATAGATAATTTCAAATGACCTTCTTTAAGTTCAATAACTCGTTCTTCTGCTTAATCAAGTCTGCTGTTTAACCTTTCTAGTGAGCTTTTTAGTCCAGTTATTATATTATTTAACTTCAAATTTCTATTTAGTTCTTTTTTTCTATCTTCTATCTCTTTGTTGAAATTCTCATTTTGTTCAATTATCATTTTCCTGAATTCATTAAACATTATTGATGCAAAATATTTTTAAATTATATGCATCCATTTCTTTGGACTCTTTCTGGAGATTTATTTTGACCCTTCAATTGGATCATTTTCCCTCTTTTTTTTTTTTATATGCCTTGTAACTTTGTATTGTTATCTTAACATTTGAATAAACAGCCACCTCTCCTAGTCTTTATGGGCTGGCTTCATACAGTGAAAGATCTTTGCCAATGAGCCTGACTATAGATTCCTAGGGCCTTGTCAGCATTTTCTGTGGATGTGCTTCTTCTGGCCTTGTGCATATACATTCCTAATTAGAGGAATTTGGGGTTTCTTTTTTTCAGGAGCTCATAATCCTTTGCTCCCTCTGGTATTTATCTCATATACCATCAATCCTCTGAAGCAGCAGCATACCACTTTTTTATTCTTATTGGCCCATAGCCATCTAGAGTTTGCAGATTTTGTGCACACTCCCAGACAAGCAAGAAAGAAATTTAGTCTCTTGGGCAGCCCCTGAAAAATCATAATATTGGAAACACAGTCCACTTTTATTTCATTTCCTGATGGAGAGGCTGCCAAACTGTATTGGCCTCTGTCTGCTGTACTGTATGTCTTGTAGAGCAGCAGAATGTTTGCAGTACTGCATGTCTTCTAGAGCAGCAGAACACCCTTCAGTTCGTTTTTTTTCAGTGGCCTCCAAGCATGTAGAATACACCAGGTTTCATTAGGTCTTCAAGACAGAGGAGACAAAAGCCAGTCCCTTGAGCAGACCCAGAAAACTCAGAACATTAAACATATAGTCCAGTCTTCTTTTTCTCTCCTCAAGGAAAAGCCAGGACCTTGGAGTTTCCTCCTGATCATGTGGCGCTGTTCTGGAGGAGACACCATGGTGACAGGATACCACAAATTTTACAGCAACTGTCATGCAGCTGTTTTTTGCATCACTGAGGTGTGGAAGCCTCTTAATTGGTTTCTGAACATCTCAAAATAGGAATTGGTCTATGCATTATTGTTGAATCAATGTCTCCATGGGAGAAAGGAGGTCTAGGGCTTCCTATTCTGTGACCTTGCTGACATCACTCCTCTAAATCGTTTGTTTTTAAAAATACTATCCATGGTTTGTGAAGTCATAAATTTATGTTTTCTTTGAAATACCTAAATCATCTCCTTCACTGAAACTATTGATTATTCGGGATTCATCTTCAGTTAATCACATAAAAACTCCAGAAATTGTTAAGCAAAATAGACAAATTATTTCTAATAAGAGATAGCAGTGATCTAATGTAATTAGCAAGACCCCATTTCAACTTGTGCCTTGTGTTAAAATTGTTTCTAGCATGTGGTGTTAATTTTATGGCTACTGGTGAATTGCTACCCTAAACACTTGGCTCAAGTTCATTTTTGTTCCATATTATGAATAGGTTATTGTCACAGTGTGCAATAAAAATTACTCTCAAGGTTCACAAAATGTCTGAATAGTAAATTATCCCCAAACAGCCTTATCTTCAACTTATGATTTTCCAGGCTTTATCTCTCATAGTGATTAATAACCTACCACCATGTAAGGTAATTCAGCAATGTAGCCACCATACTTCAGGAGTCAGACAGTAGAAAAGCACTTACTATGTTATGAAAATAACACCCTCTGACATCCTGATTAATGAATATTTTTGTTACATAGAATAAAGATGCAGACAATAAGTGCCAGAAGTTAATCCTGGTACTTACACACACACACACACACACACACACACACACACACACCCTTCTTTCTGGAAAAAAAAAAAAGAGGCAATTGCAAAAGACATTTTGGCAATAAAAAAACCAATAACTTATGAAGTGGATCCATTTTAATTAATGGAAATCCCAGGAGATTAAAGGGAAACATTCTATCAGTAAAAGGGTCAATGGGTGAAGTAGGACTATGTAAAATATGAGCTTGGGGTCTAGAATTCAGCCTTATTCGGTGAAAGGTTGCTAGCTTTGGATGGAGAGCCCTTAGTTTCAATAAAGGAACATGTTACCAAGCAAAGTGCCTTAAAAGGACCTAGAAAAATTAAAAACTGTGAGCTTAAAAATAAACTCCAGGAAGCCAACACTTTATCTAGGCTTCATAAATAAAGTAAATATTATCAAAAAAAATAGTTTTGTAATAGGTTTTAGTTAGTTTATATTTTTAATTTTTTTCCTTGACCTGTAGTCTAATTTCTGTTTTTCTACAAATTGTAATAAATATTGTTAGAAAAAAAAAATGACAGGTCACTTTGGACCTTCTTAAACTAAGAGCCCCTCTCCCCTTGTCAACAACTCTTTTGAGTCAATATTGCACCTTGTATTTAATATTTAATATTTTAATGTAATCAAACTTAATGTGCCATGGATTATGGGCTAACATTTTGGTGCTGAGGATACAAAAACAATTAAAATTTTGTCTCTTCTCTCAAGAGAGAGAGACATTCTAGGAGGATAGAAACAACTTTAAACAAATAAGTCCAATAAAGTCTTGTATAATACCCAGGAATAGAAGACAATGGCCAAGAAAACTATGGAGGAGGCAAGTTCGCTTCACAGACAAGTGACCTGTGAGCTGCATCTTAAAATACTGAAGTGTTTCTTTTCAAAAAGCAGAGGTTGGATCAAGCATATTTTGGGCCACAGAAGCACTGTCAATTAAGGCAAAGAGCCTTAATACATCATATTACCGCCTAAATCATAGTACAGCCTAAATATGGGAATTATAGAATGTAGGTTTATTATTTTATTTTAATTTATTCATTCATTTATTTTGATAGGGAGAATGGAGGTTGAGGGAGAAGAATGACAGAAAGAAAGCCAGAGACCTACAAAGGAACTTGATTATGTTAGGTCTTCTGTCTTTAATAATGAGTTTGGACTTGATTCAATAAGCAATGGAGGATTTCAGAAGAATTTAGAAGTTTCCTCTTTGTGTTACAAAATGGAGACAGTAAAAAAAAAAATGTACCCAGGAGGGTGGGGAACCTGCGGCCTTGGGGCCACATGTGGCCTTCTGGATCGTTGACTGTGGCCTTTTGACTGAATTCAAATTTTACAGAACGAATCCTTTTAATAAAGGGATTTGTTTAATAAAGAGATTTGTTCTTTGAAGTTTGGATTCGGTCGAGGGGTTGCACTTGGCGATCTGGGGGGCCACGGGTGGCCTTGAGGCCTCAGTTCCCCACCCCTTATTAACTTTCCAATGTGTATGATAAGTTCCAAATTATAAAAATTAAATTTTCAATACTTTCTTGGCTGTTTTAAAATCTCACAACAGTTCTATATATTATATTTACAGTTTAACATTTACTTCCCATGGAAATTCTAAATTTAATAATGAAATAGTTCAATACGTTTTCTAAAACTTCACGTGGTAATTCCCAAATGGTAGAGTGATATGATTATTTTCTAAGAGTATGGACATGATAGTGTTCAATAAATATTTACTCAGTTAAATAATGTTTTTTTCTGATACTTTGAGAGTGGTGTAAATCACATATTGTCTTAAAGCTAGAAGTCTGACTCTTACAATACTGAAAAGGTTAATTTTTATCAGGTTGACTACTGATAAAACTACAAAATTGTTGTGAATCTACTGCTACCTGTCAAATAGAATGTGAAATAAATTATTTTGAGTGAGATCCACAAAATGACGATATCAGCATGGACTAGACTAATGGCCACCTTCTTGTCAATTTATTTGATCCATTTGGTCTTGATAATATGAGACACTCAAGCCTACAGATGGCAACATTCTGAGCACATTCCAGGTTCATAGCAGAGTCAGGTGCTATATAGAATCCTGTTGTTCTGGATCTATATGAGATCAGGGTGCTGCTGTAGCTTTCAATGTTTGTATAAAAAGGTGCACAAAAAATAACTTCTTGTAAAACTCATTTCATGACTTTACCAGGAAAGGTTTTCCGTAGTTCATTGGTCTTACGCCACTCATTAGCAAAATTGTTTTCTCAGATCAGTGTGACATGGATCAGTAGTAGAGTGCATTGTTCCTACAGCAGATGTCTGTTATCATGCATGGGATGATAAACAGTGAGAAATTAGCTTTTATTGGAGGAAGTGTGCTTGCTATTATTTGCCAAGTGTTGAGATTAAATGAGTACTGTAGCTGCCATCCAAATAGATTAAAGGAAATTCCATTTGTGATTTATAAGAGAAGGAAAGAAGAGAGTATCAAAGGGTTATATTTGTGTGTTCTGTTCTAAGAGATTTTTGGGTAAATTTTGTCCTCAGATTTGTGTAAAAGCTTTATGGACTCCATGTACATATAAGAGCAGAAAATTAGTTCTTATTTAGTGACACTGGGTTCTTAAAATGGCACTTCTATGTACAATTCATTTATCTCATATTTTTAAATTAATCTGGGCCTTAGTTATTCCAAGTTATCTCAAAGCATTTTCCATCAAATACCAAATGATATTTCTCAGAGTAAGTGGGCTCTTCTTGCACTTCCTGTCACAATGCAAATGGGGAAAAAATAACAGTTCTTAGCTATCTAAATTAGAAAAATTTGGAGGGTGGGTTTCAACTATAAATCCTGCTACTGTCTTAATTAGGAAACAGGAGCACCCAACTTTACTTTTCTTATCTGAAAAATGAAGATAAAGAAGGGGCCCAGCATCTACATAGTAAACACTCACCAAATACTTGTATTATTCTCAAACATTGAATGGTCTTTTTTTCATAATTAGATTTGCCTTATATTTTTATATTTTGCCGTATTTGAATTCCCTAGCCAATAAAAATATGTAATAATTCTATGTGCTATTTATGGAAATGAAAATGTTTCTGCTATTTTCTGCTTAGTGTATTGAAATATTTTACTTTAACAAGCTTTTATTAAATATGAAAGTGAAGCATATAATCAAATATAAACACAAAGAAAAGCTGAAATGTAATCAGATCTTATTATACATTGTGCCCTAGCCTAATAGTTTAATAATATTATTAATTTTAAATATATATGTTTTTGTTTATTCACAATATGTATTGAATTTGTTCGTTTCATTTCAATTCCACACTGTGTCTCTAGTTTAAGCCACCATTTTCTCCCCCATGCATGATTACAATGGTTTCCAAATTCATCTCTCTGCATTTACTCTTGGATTCCTCCAATTCATTGTCTACACAAAAGCTAGAAAAATACTATTAAAACACAAAAATGTTTGTGCCATTCACTTTCATAAAGCCCTCAATGCCTGACCGTTGCACTTACTATAAAATCCAGAAACCCCAATAAGATATCAGGCTTTGCAGGTGCTGCTGCCTCATCTCTTGATATATATGTTTCCTTCCATTGACTATTCTCCTTCACTGGCCTTCTTCCAGTTCCTTGAACCTACCATACTCAGAGCATTCAGAACTGTTTGCAAGGATGTGTCTGCCTAGTTATTTGTTTAATGAATATCTGTCTTGTCTCTCCCACCAATCTAACAGCTCTAGGAAGGAGGTGTTGTACTTGTTTGTCCACCACTTGTGCCCTCTGCAGCTTGCCCAGTGCCTGGCACAAATAAATGATGTGCAATAAATATTTGTTCAAAAAATAAATGAATATCAGTTAAGCACTTACTAAGTGTCAGGCATAGAGCTAGATAATTGAAAAATAAATGAATACAAAAGAGTGTCTCTCTTCAATGAGCCTCCAGTCTGGTGGAGGGGGTAAGAGCTGAGTGAACACTTAGAACACTTAAAAGTCTCCTACCAGAGCAAATCACAGGTACTATGTGAGTAAAAGAAGGTCAAGAAACTCTCAAGAGGTAGATTCCTGAGATGCATCTTGAGGGATGTTAGAAGTTAGGCAAAGAAGTGGAGAGAAACATAGAATAGGTAAAGGAATCTATTGGGTAAAGGTTTGGAGTAATGCCAGTGAAAGGCAAATGCAAGGTGCTTTGGAAAGTTGGACAGGGAGGATAAAGTGAAACATGCATCAGTGTTAATTTTCATCTCCTCATAAATAAGAAAACACACTTATTATATTTAATATAACACACTAATATATTATAATTTCAATTTTATATTATTTTATTTTTATTACTTATAATTATTGCCAGAAAAGTTAAACATTTGTCCAAGGTCCACATCTAAGCAACATGTCCAGGATAAGAAGAGGTATGTGCGTTATCATACATATATATATGTATATATACATAATTTACTCCAAAGCCAATGGAAGTAAATCTTTCTTTTTTTAATTAAAATATTAATATTATTAGCATAGCTATATAAGCCTTCACTACCACTCATTACACTAAAAGTACAAATCAATCTGACTCTTCATCCAATTAGCTTCTAAGAATGTTTTCAAGTAGGAACACAGATCCATTTGTGAAGTATATCTTTGCCTTATAAGACCACGTAATTTTTTTCCAAGATTTTTCCCAGAATATATTTTATTTCTTGATTGGCTCTCATTTACTATCACTCTCATAAACCATAAGTCATAATCAATTTGTATCTTAGGCTACTTTCAAGTCTTCCCTAATTGAATAAGCTAGAAAGCCTTTAAATCTTCTATAATAAAAAAGTTTTCCAATGACGCATCATTTCAGCCTAAATAGCTGTATTAGACAGGGTTCTCCAGAGAAGTAAAACTGAGAGGATACATATATAGAGATAGATTTTATATATAATAATATAATTTAATTTTATCAAAATCAATTATATTATAAATAAATGTGTATGTATATAATATAGGAAATACATATATATGCTATTGGTTCTGTTTCTCTGGAGAATTATAAATATGTATGTGTAGAATTAGTGACATACATGTATATATAAAGAGATTTATTATAAGGTATGTGTTCGAGAGATTATGTAGGCCAAGAAATTCCATAATCAGCTGTCTGCAACCTGGAGACTCAGGAAAGCTGATGTTGTAGTTCAAAAGCCTGAGAACCAGAGGGCCAATGATGTAGATTCCAGCCTGAGTTTGAAGGCCTGAGAACCAGGAGCACCAAGTGCCAGAGAAGACTGCTATCCCATCTCACATAATCAGGCAGAGAGAAAGTGAATTCAACCTTCCTCAGCCTTTTTTTCCATTCGGGCCTTCAAGGGATTAGAGGATGTCATCTGCTTTACTTGGTCCACCAATGTAAATGTTAATCTCTTCCAGAAACATCTTCATCAACACACCCAGAGGTAATGTTTCATTAGATATCTGGGCATCCTGTGGCCCAAACTGATTCATAAAATTAACCATCAGAGTAGCCCACGAATATGGATAGTATTAATGATGCAGTTATTGTGGAAACAAATGAGTCCACAACTTATAAGATTAATAACTGTGTGTATATAATATAGGACACTCTTTCTGAGTGTCTTCATTCTCACATTTCACAAAAATGGAATACTCTATCCTGGAATGTAGCAGAGTGACAAAAGCAAAACAAAAATCAAAATCTTCTAACCTTTTCAATTGATGCTAATATAATCTCTCTAAAAATGACTCTAGACCCATCCTACTCACTAAATCACTCAGGATCTTGCCTTATCCCCAAACCTGGCATTTGGTTGATTTCTTAAAACTCTGTTTTTCTAATTTTTGTTAACATCAGAGAGAGCTAACTCAACATTAATAAATAAGACTAATTTGGTATGAACTACACACATGCACATGCGTATATATACACATACACAAATAACTAAACAAAACCAACCAAATTACCCCACCAACTCTTGGATATGCAGATCTAACCTTATGGGTGTTCTCTTGTTTTGTTTTGTTTCTCAGGTGAGCATAAATGTGGTGATGAAAGTTCAAGCTACAAACCTTAAAAAAGTACAAATCCTTTGTCTTTCAGCAAGTCCAAATAAATTCCATCATGGTGTCATATTAATGAGATTTTGTATACAAAAACCTCTAGCAATATACCAGATGGTCACTTCGCAACACTTTCTGACTATCAGATAGGATCATCATTGGGGTGATTTGAAAATCAAAGTAAACTAATGTACAGAAAATCTGGACAAAACAGTTATTTCTCAAGAAGTTATTACTTCAGAGATAATTCGAATTAGAAAAAAAAACGAACTACCTGATTAAATCAGTGAACACATTGGTTCATTAATCTGAAGTCTCTGTAAAGGAGAACTGCCATTAATTGATGACAATTATTCACTATCTTCAGCCCATAATTGCTAATCATCTTCCTAAAGGAAAACTTAAAGTCCTGTGAAAAAAATTAGAATTTCCTTTGAAATATAAACTTGTTTTTAATATCAATTACCCACAATCTGAATTAATGCAATTTAAAAAGATGAAGAGAATAAAACAAACATAAATTTAAACATGTATTAATATGTTCTAAATTTTTTATTGTCGAAGAATCTAAAATATGTTATTTATACTGTATTCAGCATTACACATTCAATTTGATCATGTTGCAGTTGGATCAATGAAGCTTTAATTACTCATGACCTTTGAAAAAGAGAAAAGTAGAAATTTTTTAACTTGGTTGAAAATCTCTAGAAAAAATTTTAATATGATATCATGATGAAATGCACTTGAAATTGTCAGAATCCCAGGTTTTGGCACCACAGATGTCAGGGTGGGAGTCTGCCCTGGGTTCTTGGTGTGCTCTTGGTCAAAGAATGACCAGATACACCAAAGTGTCAAGTCCAGACTATTATCCCAGTCCTCTGACTCCTTTCTTGGAAAAATCACGAGCAAGGCCAATACAATAGAGTTACCTCAGTCAGGGAGGAGTTTCACAAGAGCAGCTCTTTACTGTAGAACAAAATGGGTCTGTCTCCAAGAGAGGCAGACCAACTAACTCTCTGGCTTCTCCGATTGTTTCCTTTTATTAGCCCGGTCTGGAGGAGGGCTCTTGGGAAGTGTAGGATGTTAGCAAATGATCAACAGGTGTCCTCAAAATTCCATCTGTGTATACAAGCTCCCTCTAATAAAGCCCACCGGAGGTTATGAACTGAAATGCAAATTCAAGCTAATGGCATATTAATTACTCTTAGGTTACTCTAGGTCACTTTCTAAATCTTATTAGGCCTGGGCTGGGGGGAATTCCTAGACTGACAAAGCATTCCCTCCTTCCCCAGGTGTAGCAGTTGCTCAGGATAGGATTAAGGGTGGGGCAACACCGACAAGGAGTACCCTCCCTTGTCCTTCTTCCCAGGTGGAGCAATTGCTAGAAACTGCACCAAAACAGGGAACCGTTGTCCCAAGAAGAGCCAGAGATCCTAAATATCCACCTAACAAAATCATTGAAAAAAATTGCACGTTCTTTTCACATTCATCTGAACGCTTAAGACCTGCATTAGCCTTCTAACTTTTTAATGGGTAAGGGCCTTAGTAACACATTCATTTTATAATTGAAAGGGGAACCTAACAATTAGGATTTGTTATGGTCAAGGAAGACTGTATTGTCCAAACTGGGACACTTTTGAGAATAAGCAGGACCTGTTCATAATATAATATTCCACAATAACCAATGTAAATGAGGTTTATCTCACATCAGAAAGAATGATCATTTTAGAACAAGAAATACCATTTAATTTTATCTTTGATTTTGTATGTTTTATATGTGTGTGTATTTGTGTTTGTGTGTGTATTCTATAAAAATATAAATGTAAAGGGAGAATTAAAACATATAAAGTATAGAAACTTTTCATACTTCTGTTATCTTTTACCTGAACTGTATTCCAGTGTTTCAAATTTGTAGTTTCATAAGTTATACTCTAATGAATATGCACCCCTCAGAATAAAGTTACTCTCTAATGGTGGAAATGTGAAAGCTAGAGGTATCCATAACCTCTTTCAATCCCTGAGCTACCTTTTAGAACATATGACTCCAGGGAGTTAGAGTGAATTTATTTATTCCCTAGGTACCGAAGTTAAAATTTCTCTCTAACACCTGAATTTAGTCTCCTTAAGTGATAGGCGAGGCCTTCATGACATAAAAAAGAACAAGATAATTTAACTTAATCTATCATCAGGCCATTCATTTTTGTGTTATTTTTTATTCAAAATTTTGCTTTGCCTACACTAATTGGCACAGTGAATACATTGATAATCTAAGCAAGCCATTTGAGACATGGAACAGAAACCTAATTTATTAGATAATACTTGATCTATATTGCTTGGTTTTTTGACATTTTACTGTCCTCATCTTTTTATTGATCGAGAACACAACAGTAAGAAATTGGGTACTTGGGATGTTAACTTTCCTCCTAGTAAGGTGCGTGAGATCATTATTGTAGTTACTTAAAAAACACAACATGCTTCTCAAACTTTCTAATTAATCAGATGTCCAAATAAATAAAATATATTAAATTGCAGAGCCATAGAATCCTAGATCCTATGATAATTTAAGGAGGAATTTGTTTAAACTTCCCACCAGATGAAACAAATGGAAGCAATGGCTTGTTCTCAGAATGATTAACTTGCTCGTTAGCTCTTTGATTACCTCACATACCTCATCTTGTTTTTTGCTGTATTAATCCATCCTCTTTAACCATATTCTTGTCACTTCCTTTAACAATATAGTTTAAACATCTGAGTTTTTAATTGATTTGTGTATAAATATTTTCAGGTAATTAGAATAAATCAAAATACTAAGATTAGGACAAAAATCATCATTTCAATGCCAAAGAGTACCCTCTAATTTTTTTGTTAGTAGCTGATTTCTGAGTCTAGGACAATAAAATGTTTGAAACATGAAAGTAGAGCGACCCTGCCATTTTGACACACACAAATGATTCATTCTCTTCTTAAAGAAAATGTACAATTAGCACTTTGCACCATTATGGGAATGTTTTTATTTCACCCCTCCCTTCAATACTGATTTACCTTAGCTTTTAGATTATTATAGATTGAATCACATCGAACTAAAGGTGATATTTTTGCTAGAATTTTATGTCAAGTTTTATATCAAAACATGAACTATAATTGATAATGAGGTCATAAATTAATGACATAAATATAATTACTCTTCTAATTAGTGTTTTTAATCAATTATAATATCCACAGTAGTATATACAACAAATACCACATCTTATATTTGAAAATTATTTATAATGATTTAAGAAATAACTCATTGTTATCCTTGATCACAGTGGTACCATCTATCAAGATGGAAACGAAATTACAATTCATAATCATAAAAATATTTTATTGCCATACTTAAATGGAATAGTATATTCACCAAACATTTCAATTCAATGATGTCATTTTTATTGGTCAAAAAGCAAAGACATTTATTAAATTACTATACACATACACACACACACACACACACGCACACTTGACAATGTGTAAATAAATCTTCTTTAAAAGAGATGGTCACCAGATCACTTAAAAATTCTCCTTGGGTACTTGACATGCCTCTCTTTAGAAAATTAATCTGGAATTGAAAGATAGAACAAGGGCATTGGTGCGAACTGCCCATGAACTCATCTACAAGGGCTAGATATTGACTTGGTTACTATCAAGCCAACGATCAGCAACATGTGTTACAAAATAAATAAGGGAAATTTTAGCAAAAAAAAAAAATGATTAGCGCTTAAATCATTAAAAGATTCATTAAATAACAAAACTTTACAAAGTAAGATCATACAGATATAAAACACTATACGGCAAGTGTGTATCTAGCCCTAACCACATTAATAAAATCCTTTTAACATCCTGTGAACTATAGCAATAAAAGGAATTGGATCACAGACTGTGTCAAAGCACTAAATATTTTATTTCTCCTCCCTTTAAATAACATCTTTCTAGTGCCATAGGTGAAATTTTCTGTTATTTTATCACTTTAAATCTGAGAAGTGAGAAAATTAAAAGAGGGAGGAAGATATACAGAGGGGAGAGGTCAGGAGGGGTAAAGAAAGGACATTTATTAAATATTGTTTTCTTTTTCTTACCTTTCCTCTTTTTTTCCCAGATATCATATCTGTGGCTGAATGATAATTCCTTAATAGAAAAACCAGATGCAAAAGTTTTTGTTTTGTTTTATTTTATTTTTCAGAAACATGAGAAAGAGGAAGAGACAAAAGAATGACAGAGAGAAACAGAGGAAGACAGAATTCGTCGAACAAAAGTCAAAGAAGGAATTGGTTTATCACCACATAGATTATCTTTCAGTGCACACCACTTAATTGATTTTTTATGGTACACCGAAGGTTAAATCAACTGAAGAAAGGAAGGTTCTATATGCAGTGAATTCTTAGAACTATTCGCAAGGCAGTTAACTTTTTTTAGTAACATAATTTTATTACAGGTTATAATTATTTTACTCCATACTTTGCAAAACTAAAAGATGGACTTGTCACATATTTCCTATTTAATCTTTTAGCATCTGTTTTTCATCTGTAAAATGAGTTATTACACTTGATCTTAGCCAGAGGGCCAAGACGTAATATAAAATGAGCTATTAATATCTTCCCAGACTATTTGATGGTATAAAATTAGATAGCAGATGAGAAATTATTTTCAAATTTAGAGGTTTTAATGAGTGTTTAGTGATGTATCCATCCTTTAAAAGCCAAAATATGCACTTAGAATAGAAAATTGCTATAAAACTATTGGCTATGTATTGAATTTGAACCAAATATATGTTTATCTGAAATTTATGTGATAACTATTCTTTGTTTTTGTTTATTAAAATTCCCAACTACCAGAATAACTACTTGTTTACTTGTGTGACTAATGGACTAACACAATTTTACTTAAGTTCCCCAAAATTATATTTCTTAACACTGGGAATTTCTAGAAATTATAACTTGGAAGAATTCTGTATACATATATTAACACCACAACATATCAGAGAAATATATCTTAAAATGATATTTGAAATCCTGATCATATTTAGTTATTTAAATGATTCATATATAGGTATGTAATAATCCAATTTTAAAGTAAAAAAATTCACTAAGAGGAAATTATTTTGAAAATAAAGACATTTATAAATATTTTTCCACCAAGCTATTAACAGGATGTCTTAGTCTATTTTGTATTGCACTAACAGAATATCTAAAAGTGAATAATTAATAAAGAGAAAACGTTTATCTGGCTTATGCTTCTGGTGGCTGAAAAGTCAAGACTGAAAAGTCAAGGCTACATCTGATGAGGACTTCAGGCTGCTTCTACCCATGCAGGAAAGCAAAAGGCAAGCTCTGTGTGCAAAGAGAGTATCAGGGAGAGAGGAAGCAAGAGAGCAAAACCAAGGAAGCCAGACTCTTTTTAACAATCCGCTCTCTGGGAAACTAATCTATTCTTGAGGGAGTGAGAACCCACTGACTCCAGTGGGAGGGCTTTATTCTATTCCTAAGAGATCCATCCCTGTGACCAAAACACATCCCACTAGGCCCCACCTCCCCATACTGCCCCATTGGGGATCAAATGTCAAATTACGGCAGGGCTGGACAAATCATATTCAAACTGTAGCAAAGAATGAATCTAATTTTCAACTTTGGAGAAACAAGGTTCGATTTCTCTTCCCCCACATTCCCCGATGCCTATTCTATGCACAAATTCCAGGGAGACTGTCCTTAAAGAAAGCCTTCAATCAGGAACTGATGCTAAGCCCCACAAGGTTGCATACTTGGAGGCAACTAAAGAGCAGAGAAAATCATCATAGATGATTAATGAGTCTGTCATTCATAGCAGCCATCAGTGTTTTTTCTGTCAGGAATACCCTGCTACAATTTTTGAGTCAGCACTACAAGTTTTTACTTTACTTTTATATAAGAAACAGTTGCATTATTTTATCTACGTGTACCAGACATCTCAACCTGGCTGTACCATACATTTCCGAAACTCCACATTTTCATAAGTGTATTCACTTTTTTCCCCTCAAATTGGCTCATTCCTTTGCTTTTCCTATTCCTAGTAATGTTTTCTCATCCACACTAGTATCAAATCTAGGAACCATGAAATTATTCTAAACTGCTCCCAATCTCCAGAGTACATTATCACATTGAATTAATTCCATTCCTGAATTTTCTCTTGCATTTCTTCTTTCCTCTCCTTTCACATAACTACTATTTTATTTAAGGCCCATTTATGGCCTGCCAACATTTCCAACAACTCTAACAAATCTCTATATAGTCTCTTCCTACACCAATCTACACTTCACAATTGCCAGATCCCTTTAGAGTAGAGTTGACTTTGGCACTTCCCTGCTTAAAAATCATTTGGCGTGTCTACGTCATATAAAGTCTAAACTCTTAATTGTGGTTTAAGTATAATGTTCTCGACCTGACTCCCACACACCTGTCCAGGCTTATTCTCTTTCTGTCCAGTCCATACTCCAGACTTAGAAGCCTAATCACCTCAGACTGCCTACCTTTCTCAGGCATTCACTCAATACCCTTGCTAATTCTATTTCCTCTGCTTGTAATCATCTTCCTCAGCTTTGCCTAATAAATGACACATCACCCTCCAAGGCTCAATAGAATGTCTTTGTCTCTATGCAGGTTTTCCTTGGATTTTCCTTTCCTATTTTGGTATAAAATTAATCACTTCACTTATCCACATGCTACCATAACCTTTTATATATACCTCTATGATAACGTGTCCCATTTTAATAATATAATTGTTATGAGCTTGGGCTTTGGAGTCAAAATGCCCAGGTTGGAGTACTTGTTCTGCTACAGACTTGCTAGGAGACTTGGAGAAAATTATTAATAGCTTCCTAAATCTGTTTCTTAATCTGACAAATAGCATTATAATATCTACCTCATGAGATTGTAGTGACAATTAAATGAGATTATTTATGTAAACATATGAAAAGTACAGTGCCTGATGTGGAGTAAGCGCTCCGCAGATGAAAACTATTAATGTTTTTTCCTTCGTTTTTACCATTGTTAGCAATAGTTTATGCACTGGTCTCCTCTGCTGGGCAATAAGCTACTTGAAAAAAAAATTATGTTTTTATCATTGCATCTCCAGTTCCCGGTCACACAGTGTTTGGTGTATACAAGTCAATTTGTAAACATTTACCAAGTCAATAAAGAAAAAGGAATAAAAATAAAAAATAAAATTTTACACTCCTTGAGTTTATCACATCCGGTTTGGTAACATAATATGTAGAACTGAGTATTTCACACTATCATTAAGAAATAAATGATGATCTTGAGTTTCAAAAGACAAGATAAGAGACTATGCATGTAAGCAACAATAAACATTTTCTCTCTGTTATCTCCTCCAATTCAGATTGAGCAACTTTTGGATCCATGAATTGAGCCTATTGAGACATGGGAAGGTGAGGCATTTTCTTTCCAAGATAAAAGGATTGACTACATTGGAATGAAATGGTAATGAATAGGATGACATTTTGCAAAATCATGTGTTTAGAAGCACAGTATTTCAACTCCATCACTCAGTCACGGTGTCAATTATCAAATCCCAATTGCAAGAGAAATTTTATTAATATCCAGTATGTTGATTATGTTAGTTTAGGGTTATGAAGAGTTAAACAATTAATGTATCAAATAGCACAGAAGAAAGTAATGGGCAGTGTACTGATCCCTGTACACTTACACTTAAGATTATTTACAGACCTTGTAATATGCTGAAATAAAAAAAATTTAAAAAAGATTATTCAAAGAGTGGTTTACCAAAGATTTAAAAGGTGAGCCTCATTCCAGAGGCTCTCTGCTGAACAGAGTTCTACATAATCCCACATTGGGAAAGTCCAAATGAGCACTCACAGCTTTTCTTGTCCACAGTTGCCAATAACAGCTCACTATAATTCTAATATGGCCTCTTGGCCACCTGCAGTGCTAGTTCCTAACACATTGTAACAAGACTCCTTGCAATGTGTTACTTTTATTTACTCACGAGTATTGAAGATCTACAGGTGAAATTTTAATTAGTTTTACTTTGTGTCCAATTATCATTTAAATTAGAATTTCTCGTATAGCTCCAACCATCAAATAACACTTCTGTCAGGTCCTTAAGCCCATGTGAAATTCTACTGAACGTTTACTTCACACATAATAATTCAAAGTTAGCAATGCTCAAATGAGTAAACGAATGAATAAATTTTGAGCTTTTGAGATCTCTGAGATACAAAGTAGGATTAAATAGTAGAAATGTGTCAACATTATTTTAGTAGGAAATATAACTTTAATGCCTGCAAAATACATAAATTCATGTTGGTTTCAATGACATTCAAGGAGTATAAGCACCCATACACTAGTAGGAGGTAACTTTTTATCACATCCTGTCTTCTTTAAACTAGGTTCGAACCTACCATAAATAAAAAGTATTTCGTAGCTCCTCATATTCAGTAAAATCCGTATAGAATAATCATAAAATTAAGTACATAGGTAATATTAGCACCTTACATTTATATAATGCTTTGTAATTTATAGAATTCTTTTTTAAAATGATCTCATTTGATCTTAAGAACTGCTTTTTGTTTTATAGAAGACAAGTATAGGTATATGATCCTTCATCTGTTATTTCAAAAGCCAAAAAGCACTGGAGAGCAAAAGTTTTATAATTGTAAAGTTTGCTGCCAAAACCCATTTAAAGGCAAAACTATTCTGAACTTTTGTGCAGCTGTTAATAGAGCTTACTTTTCCCACTCAGTGTAAATATTCATGAATCACTGCTTATATATTAATGTATTCCTCTGTGGGGTGCTGCCCCAGACCCTACTTGATATTAAATAATATATGATATATGCACTACATGATTTTTCTTAATTTGAATTTAAACATGACTGCATCCATGAATTTCAGATAACGCATTTGCGGGACATTATTGATATGGCCAACTTAGTGATGAAGAAAGTTAAAGTAGTTCACCTAAGGTTACACTTCAAGGTAATTCTCATTTCAGGTCCAGTGCTTTGAGGACCTTCTTCAAACACATATTTGCTAGATAAAGGAGGATATTTTCATTCAGTGAAATAAATACTTAGTAAAGATTTTATATCAGAGTAGCTCTTTTTCAAACATACTACTTGTCTGGAATGAGTTAGGGGCAAAGTATGGTTTTTCATTCTTGTGTAAAATGACGCATGATCAACACCGAGAAAAAAAGAAATATAGATATGTTTCTCAGTCTATAATGTATTAGAGTGACAGCCCATCAAAAATCTAAGTGGATATTTACCCAGAGTGAAAGTCAATTTTTTTAAAAACATGGTGCTTCTGCCAATAAATATTCAACTAATAGTGGATACTCACTGATGTTTTCCAAATAAGCATATCTACTGAAAAGGGATATTTCTTTTCTGATCCATGCATATTATTTCTTCTACCCTTCATGAACTTATAATTCTCCTTAAAGATATGAAAGTTTACATACCAAAATAAATTAAAGAACTTTTTAGGGAGGTACACACTATTCTAAGTGCTTCCTGTAAAGTAACATTTAATCTTCACAATAATCCTATGAGCTAATTACTATTACTATTAATATTTCCATTTTATAAAAGAGGAAACTGAAGCAGAGATAGATTAATTGACTTCCTCATTGTCATACAGTCAGTGGCCAAGCTGGAATTTTAACCCAGGCAGGCTGGCTCCGCAGTGTGTATGTTTATTCTCTATGCCATACTATGGAACACCGGGAGGACAAAGGGAGCAGACAGGACCCCTAAGGACTAAGCAAATTATCCATCAATAACCCAAATATAGAAAGGCAAAGATAAGGAAAGGAACAAGAAACAAAGTCAGCATATTATGAGCTAAGACGTTTGAGCTAATACAGCCACCAATTAAAGAGTTGATTAAAGTAAGATGTTTTTCTTATAGGTGAGAAAACATGGTCTCAGAATTGTACTATTAAGGAGAAAAGGAACTCAAAAATATATTAAAATGGTCTTCAGTTTCATCTTCAGTGAAATATTAATAATACACATTATCCTCCTTTAAAAATGATAAAAATAAAAGCAATTTTACTCTCTACCACTGGTTCACTTTACATAAGACACAAACATTCCATACATAAATCATTATTGTAACACTACTGTATCCTAGGTACTGTTGGGATACCATAATAAAAGACACCATCCCTGTCTTTAAATCATTCCTAGGATAGTGGAGGAAACAGAGAAGTAAATCATAAATTACAACCCAGTGTAAGTGGTAGAATAGAGGTAAACCACGGCTTTTGTGAAAACAGAGATAATTTAGGTTACTCTAACAGAAAGGAGGGACTCTTTGCACTGAGTCTTAAAGATTCTTTTAAATTAACCATAAAATAAATTGGAAGAAATGGGCCTCTGAACAGAATAAATATATATTCAAAACCTACAGGCTAAGAGAAAACATCAAGCATTGGGAAAATTGCAAACAATTTGTGCAGCCAGAGGTTGACATCTACCTAGACTGACTGGCAGTAGATGAGTCTGCCAAAATGTATAGGAACCAGATAACCCAAGATCTAAATGCTTCGTGTTTTCTCTTTCGTTTTGTAATGAATAAATATCTTGTGGAGTGGTACGTCGATTCTATGTAAGTATCCTGTTTCTTCTCGTGCATTTGCTCACCACTTTTAACATCCAGTAATGGTTTTTGCCTGCAAAGTTATTACCATGGTGTACTTCATGATGATTTCCTCATTCCATGATTTCTTCTACATTTATTAATTGGAATTCTACTGTAAGGAATAGCTGTTCATTTATTAAGGAAATAATTTCCTTAATTATTTATTTCTATGAGTATACAGTCATAGGCATTTAGCTTATTCTGTGGGTTTTATTCCATTGCTATCATTATTTATTTTATTTTTAAATTGTCTCAGACCTGAACGTTGGGAGCATCTTGAAGTTTACCTCCTATGTCCCTTTAATATGACTTATCCTTTATGCTTTTTTGAGCCCTTCATTACTTTCTGGCACCACAAGATATTCTAGGTTCATTCTAAATATTCTCTGGCCAACCCCTAGAATCAGTCACTTTAGCAAGGAGCTTTGGAGCCTTTTATTGGAGAATGTTGTTTGGAAGCCAAAACCTGGAGAAGTTTTAATTTATTGAAGAGCATCTCTGACAGAATTGTAGAGTATTGATTAGTTATGCAGTGAAAATAAAAATAAGGCAAATTAAGAAATTATAATTCATGTGTGAGTGAAGGAGTGTTTAAGAAATAGAATAGCCATGATTTTATTAAATGTATCAAAACAAATCCCATAATGCTACTTAAAAATATTTTTCTTAGCATGAAAGATTATTTCACTGTCCTGTCATGCTATACTAATGAGCAGGCTGTGTCTGCTTGCTCACTAAAAGATTTCAGTCCAAGTTAATATAGAAAAAAAAAAAAAGGATATTTAGATCATTTTGTGCTCATTTGTTTTCAATAACAAGAAACTTTAAATAGCTATGTTTCTGTTCATTTTCTAATATGGCAGGGAAACCTTTCCACACAAGACAGTTAATTATGCTAGATAATATACACAAAAATTTCTTTTGAAATGCCAAGTTAAGCCCTAGAAATACAATCAAAATCCTTGCAGCCAAAAATAAAGAGAGAAATGTACATCAGAGCAGACAATTTGTTGGTTGACAATGGTAATAAATTCGTATTTGTGTCTAGTGTTTGGTGCTGCATGTGGAAGTTACAATGGATGAAAGGAACTAATAGATAAATCCTTTCCATTATCTCCTCCCAGGTGGATATTCCAGGGGCACATTTATTATGATAACAACTAACCTCTCATAATTGCAAGCAACTAAATAATGCATCTTTGCCTTGGCTCTCTCTCCTTGCTTGCTTCACTCATTCAATCCTATACTTAGTTTTCTGGATTGCACTCCCCAACAAAGTACTTACACTTAACCATTGCCTCACATTCTATTTGGGGGGCATCTAGGCTAAGATAAGGCATCGATACTGCAAATTAGAAATGGAAAAGACATAACTACCAAAAAAGGGAGAAATTTAAAAAATAATAAGATTACATATTTTGATAACTTTGAAAAATAATAAATTAAAAGCACTATTTTCTTTAAAAGTAAGTTACTAAAATTGATTTTAAAATACATACCTTAATGTATCTATATCCATCTATCTATTAAATTAACATAATTAGGAGTTAAAACTACATACACACACACATAAAAGGACTGACAAGTTCAGATGGTTTTAGAGGTGAGAGCCACAAAAATCACAAAATACTCAAGAACCAGACCATTGTAATATTATGCAACTTACTTAGAGACTAAATAAAAAGAAAATGCCGAGTTACATTTCCAAACAAGGTGGACGAATAGGCATCATATTTACCCTCTTATCCTGAAGGACCAAGGAAACTGACAAAATATACTAAACAAATTTTTTAAGACACTGGACATCAACCAATGATGGAAAGTGATCCTGGAGAGAAAGAAAAGAGCAATTTGAGCCCTACCATTGTCCCTGAGTTGAGAGTGTTTCCAGGCCATGGAACAGGCAAGGAGAACCAAGTAAAATATTTGAGTTGAGGAGATGAGAGTCAGGGATGACCAAAGAAGTTAAAATTGATAGGTTGCAGTACTAGCGAGAATAGTGCTGCTCTGAGAGCACACTATAGAGACACATACAGAGACATGTAGGTGGTCCCCCTCAATAATTCACTTGAGTACTGTCCAGCACACACATATGAGGAAACTACCTAAGTGCAAAAGCTACCACCCAAAAGGATTAAGAGAAATAGTGCTGATGCTTACGTGTGGTGGAGAATAGTGCCTGCTCCCACTTGCTAGACTGGAAGACTTCATGACTCATTTGACACTGGCTAGAGTACTCAAAAGAGTCTCATGTCATTAATAGAAAATTATTAGCCCTACACTGAGTCCTGAACTGGTCCCATCTAACAGATCTTGAAAGCAAGACTTGAAAGGATAATAGTGTTTCCAGGTATCTACCTGCATCTACAACAAAGCTCAAGAATATTTATAGGAATGCAAAAATATCCAAGACAGGCAAATTAAAATTAATAATGCCTGACATTTAATAGTCACCAGGTACACACAGGGCAGAACAATATGTTCTGTGATAAAGAGTACATCAATCAACCCAAACCTACTCATAACTGTAGCAATTATTAAAATTAAGAGATTAGAGACATAAATATAGTTACTATAATTATATCATATATTTTCCAAAAGGTAAGTGAAGACATAGAAGATATACAAAAGGCCAAAATTGAAAACTATGATAGCTGAGATGAAAAATATACCAGATACGATTAATGGCAGATTAGATTTTGTAGAGTGTCTAGAAAAGACTAACAGATTTGAAGACAGTAATAGAAACTATCTGAAATGCAACACAGAGATAAAATAGAATATTAAATATTAACAGAGCATCAGTGACTTAGGGGGTAAGTACAAGTGGCCTAACATTAGAATCTCTGAGGAAGAGAAAAGAGAGAGGAATACAGAAATAAAATGGAAGAAATAGTGGCTGAAATTTTTTCAAATATGATGAAAACTCTAAAACCAAGACTTCAATAAACCTTAATCACAAGAAATAGGAGAGTAATTATACCATGAAACATTATAACAAAATTTCTCTAAGCCAGGGATAAAGAGAAAATATTAAAATTATGCAAAGAAAAAAGACATATTACAGACAAAGAAACAAAGATAAGGATGTCACATTTATTGTGTGAAACAATACAAGAAAGAATACAACAGAACATTTTAAAGTATAGAATGACAAAAAATACCTGTCAACTTAGAATTATATTAATATAAGCTGAAAAAATGACTTCCAAAATGATAGTAAACCAAAGACTTTTTAAGACAGATAAGGCCAAAAAATTGTTAATTGGTAGTCTCAAATTATAAAAAAATGTGAAAAGAATCCCTTTAGTCAGAATGAAAATGATGCCACATGGAAATCTGACTATGCAGGCAAGAATGAAGTATACTGAAATGGTAACAACATGAGAAAATTTATAATTCTTGCTTATTATTTTAATCTTTTAAAAATATTTGTTTTTAAACAAAAACAACATTGATGTTTCTTGGATTTTATTATATATTTAATATAAAATGCATGACAACAATAACAAAAACTAGAGATGGGAGAAATGCAAGTATACTATGTAAAATTCTTATACTGTATGTATAGTGCTATAACATCATCTAAAGGTAAACTGTGACAACTTAAAGATGTTTTCCATAAACCCTAACAAATCCACAAAAATAATAAAGCAAAGAGTTAATACCAATAAAATAAGAAACTCAAACAGAATCATAAAAATAATTAATCCAAAGGAAGGCCAAAAGAGAAAAGGAAACAAAGAACATCTGGGGAAAATAGAAAAAAACAGAAAGACAATAGACTTGAAACCAATCTTATCAATAATTACATTAACTATAAATTGCTTAAGCATCCGTTTCAATGATGGAAAGTGTCAGATTAGATAGTAAACACTGCACTCTACTATATGCTGATTTTAAGAAACACTTTAAAATGTGTATAAAGACAAACATAAATTACAATTTAAAGTATGGAAAAGATATTCCATGCTAACACAAATCTAAAGAAAGTTGGAGTAGTCATGTGAATATTAGATAAATCAGACTACAGAGCAAAGAATATTGCTAGGCATAAATAGAACAATTTCATAATAATAAAGAAGTCAATTAATTAAAAGGATATAACAATATTCAAAGTTTATGCCTAGGTCTGAGATTTAAAATATTAATAACAACTTCATGGGAAATATATTTTCAAAACTTCTATAAAGAATTATCAAATTATATGATGGATTTCTATAAATAACATAAAATATAAACCTATAGCATTGTAGGGAAAGCCTATTAGCAGCATATTTGCAGAAAAAGATATCCAAATCACCAATAAGTAAGTGAAAAACATGACATTCTCTCTAGTAATCAGCAAAAGTAAGACAGAACCAAAATAATATTTCACAATCATTTGTTACAAAAAGATCATATAATACCAAGTTCTGGTTGGAGACATGGAGTAATTTGAACTCTCAAACACTTTCAGTAAAGTACAAATGAATAAAACTTTGGAAAGCAACTTGTCAATAGCTAGCATCGTTGAAAATGTATAACATATGACCAAACAATGCCACAGACCCACATGTGCTTGAAAAGACGATACAAAAATGTAAATTGCAAAATTATTTACACAGACAAATAAAAACACAAACAACCTAAATTTCCATTGATATGACTGTGAGAGTGTGGTCTTTATACATTATGGCATATTTATACAGACTATTATTATATAGCAGTTAAAATACTATACACAATAGTAACTATAACATGTACCATGTTATGAGATCTTTAAATACTTTTACATTTCATCATTTTCTGTCCCCTAATTGTGAAGACTTGTCAAGCCTGATCTTTTTAATGCATTCTAATTCTCTGGGACTAGAGATCTACCCGTATAAAGCCTTAGGAAGTCATATTTTCTTCTTCACACATCTAAATAACAATTTCTACAACGATGTTATTCTATCTATAGTGTAACATATTAGGCCAAGCAATTCAGATTATTACATCTATTGGAGCAAAAAAATAAAATAAAGCATAATCATTTTTCTGCACTAGACTTTTCAAAGTAAATAGCGAATAATGCATATGTCATCTACATTTATCTGAATGTAACCCTAAGTCGTGACATTTGAACACAATTGTGATTTTTAAGAAGACAGCATGGTTGAGGTAATACATAATTTAAAATCTCTGATTTCAATTACTGCATGGAAAAATAGGCATAATATACTTCCAAATTATTATAGTGATTAGAGTCCCTGTTTATATTCATACATGACTAATCAGCCAATAATGGAAAAAATTATATTACTGTAAATATGAACACTATACCAATCTAATTTATTTCATCATAGGATCCTTTCTTTGCTTTCTTAGGCATTAATATATACTGCTTGAATTACTGCAAGTGGATTTTCTATTGTTATTGTGGAAAAACTTACAAAGACATAAATTAAAAAGGACAGAAAATCTAATAACATATACCACCAGCTCACAATTATGAATTTATTGTCAACAGAGGAAGCAATGTTTTAAAGCCATAAAAGTCAATAAAATTATGAAGAAATTAAAATAGAAATTATAAGCTTCTACAGAGTATACAATTATTCATTCTCTTGGCCCCTAGTGACAGTTAAATATTTTAACTGAATATTCCTACCACCAGAAATTTTAGCAAAGATGTTTAATAAGATACATAGAGTTCTACTCATTAAAATTAAAATAAAAGGCATATGGAAAGGCAGGCTTTAAGAAAGCTCACTAGAGGTGCCTGGCACCTACCTCCTCCACAAAGAAGAACTAAAAGAGCAAATGAATAGCACATGATGAATAAAGTGTCTAAGAGGGAATTCAGCAGGGAAGTGACGGGGAACCTCTGAGGCATGGAAGGAGAGGAAAGCAAAGCAACCAGTCCAGCAGGCACAGACTCAGAGCTAGGAGTAGCTCCCTACTGCAGGGAAAAGGTGAGCAAGAGATCCCCAGCAACCCACATTTCCACCATAGGCTCCTGTAATCCCAGCCATTGAAGAGCCCCCTGGGCCTTTGTGGGCCCTGAAACTAGTAAAAAGAGCTGCTTGGAGTCCACATGATGGCATTGTTCTAGAGAGGGAGTCTGCACTAGGTCTCATGCACACCCTAAGACAGAAGCAGCTGCAGCAAGGTGTCATTTTGACAACCTAACCCCCACCTCCTGCAGTGAGGTTTAACATTTCCACATCCCTGGGATCCTACTGACACCCTCCCACATCGAAAAAAAGGACTGCAGTGTCACAACACCAGCTAGACCCAGCAGTGCAGCCACGTCCCCAGAACTCTATCCCGTGCAGTGTTCTACACACAAAAAATGGGGAAGACATCCAATGCTCATGGATTGGAGGAATTAATATTGTCAAAATGACCACACTGTCCAAAGAAATCTACAGATTGTATGCAATCCCTATCAAAATACCAATGACATTTTGCACAAGAATAGAAAAAAAAAAATCCTAAAATTCATATGCAACCCCCAAAATCTCCAAATAGTCAAATAGTCAAAGCAATACTGGGTAAAAAGAAGAAAGCTGCATTCATCAGAATACCTGACTTTAAAATACACTACAAAGCTATAGTAATCAAAAGAGCATGATATTGGTATAAAACCAGACACATAAACCACTGGAACAGACTAGAGAACTCAGAAATTAATCCACAAATTTACAGCCAACTAATTTTGAACAAAGGCACAAAGAACATAAATTAGAAAAAGAGTACTCTCTTTAATAAAGTTTGTGAGGAAAATTGGATATTCATATGTAGAAGAACCAAACTAGACTCTCCTTTTCTCTCATCACATATAAAAATCAATTCTAGTTGTATTAAAGACTTAAAGGTAAGACCCAAAACTATAAAACTACTAGAAAAAAACATAGGGAAAACAATTCAGGACATTGGTCTAGGCAAATATTTTGTGGCTAAAACTTCAAAAGCATAGGCAACAACAACAAAAAATAGACAAATGGGATAAAAGAGCTTCTGCACAGCAAAAGAAACAATCAAAAGAGTGAGGTGACAATGTGTAGAATGGTAGAAAATATTTGCAAACTATTCATTCAACAAGCAACTGATATCTGGAATATATAAGGAACTCAAATTAATAGCAAAAAACAATCTCATTAAAAAGTCAACAAGGGCCGGGCGCGGTGGCTCACTGTAATCCTAGCTCTAATCCTAGCTGTAATCCTAGCTCTCTGGGAGGCTGAAGGGGGCGGATTGTTTGAGCTCAGGAGTTTGAAACCAGCCTGAGCAAGAGCGAGACCCCGTCACTAATATTAGAAAGAAATTAATTGGACAACTAAAAATATACAGAAAAAATTAGCCGGGCATGGTGGCACATGCCTGTAGTCCCAGCTACTCGGGAGGCTGAGGCAAGAGGATCGCTTGAGCCCAGGAGTTTGAGGTTGCTGTGAGCTAGGCTGAC